>CAEFZX010017801.1:0-79329 GCA_903066825.1 Alfaro cultratus
TTTACTTGTTGGGGCTTCGGATCGATGTACATTATTAATTGTTACCTTGGAAAAGCCCTGCAGACACCCAGTGTAAAGAGCCGTTTTCAATAGATCGGACAGAATTGAGCCGCTTTAACCCGAACGCAGACGTGCAAAGAGCCCATTCTATGCGCCTTATAATGCGGTGCGCCTTGTATATGGAAAAGTTTTAAAATAGGCCATTCATTGAAGGTGCGCCTTATAATCCCGTGCGCCTTATAGTGCGGAAAATACGGTAAACAAAAATTCTCATAGGCTGGCACAGAAGGGATTATTGAAGTAAAAAACACTTTTTAAACATATTTTCTGTAAATCGAAAAAAAATTTCAGAAAAGAAAGTGAGGGGGGGAAAAAAAGAGATTAAAATTGGAAATCGAATCTGGTACAAAAACAATATGGATATTCATATCTCCTAGTGGTACTGTGGTTATTGATTTGTTCCCACCATAACTACATACTTTATGGGGGAATAAACATGGTTAAAATGGAATTCATAAGAACCCTCTCATAAAGACCCTCTCTGACCTTTGGAGCAAACGAAGCACCAGCTGACGTTGACGTGGCTGTGGTGGCTGTAGCCCTTCTTGGCGTTAAAGTGGTTGGTGCAAATGATGGCCGTGTTTGTGATCGTCTCGCTCCCGGCGGCGACACACAGGTCGCCCACGTGGTACGCCACGGGGCATCGCAGGCAGCGCATCAGCCGTCCTGCAGCACACAGAGCGCCGCATGCGGCAGGTTAGACCAGCAGCTGCTGGAAACCTGAAAACCAATCTGATCGACGGGCCTGACCTTTGGTAGCCTTCTGCTTGGTGCGGCAGCCGTAGTGGCAGCTGAGGCAGGTGTGGAGCGGGCAGCGGAAGCCCTTGTTGTCGAACACGGTGAGCGGGTTGAGGCGGACGCAGCCCTCGTGGTAAAACTTGCCGCAGTGGGGGACGTGGCAGCGCCGCACCTCGGCCTCAGACTGCTTGCAGATGAAACACGAGTGGAGTCCTGAGGAGGGAAGAGGCGGGTCAATGGCTACGAGGAGGGAGAACCACGGTTGCTGCAGCAACAAGCAAACTATTTGGGTTCCTACAGATTCCAGGCCACAATTCCACTTTACCATATTTTCAAGGACATAAAGGAAAAAGACTGGAACAATAATTTATTTTGCTTTTCTATCCACACTTAAAGGGACAGTTTCATGTGTTTTTCAGGCACAAAGTGTCATTTTATAGCATAATCAAGTAACTATTTTTATAATTGTTATAAAAAATCCTACATATATATATATCAACTATGACGTAAAAAAAACTTGACTAATTTAACACCTTGATCTTGCACCCCTATCTAAAAAAACAACTGCTGCTCTAACTCCACCTGGTGGGGACATTTCCAATGAAACGTCAGACTGCAGAACTGTGGTTTTGTGGCGTTTTCTCTTCATACCCATGGTGCACTCTTGACATAGCAGCTTGCCGTCGGGTTTCAGGGTTCCACCCAGACAGTGCAGGTGGAACATGCCGGAGCACTGGCCTTCACACGCCACCAGGTCCTCACCGGCCACCTCACACACCTGGACAAAACACAGCGTGTTCAGCGTTTGGATGGAGGGAAAAAATATTCATAGACGTGAAGACAAGAAGGCATGTCGACAAATTCACTAAAACAAAGAGTGGATAAATCGCTAAAGCACTACCTGACAGACAAACTCTTTCTTCCGTTCGCCTTTCTTTGTCCCGTCTAGGCTGTCGCTTGGAGAATCGGGGCGTTCTTCACTTGCAGAAAGCTGAAACAACATGCAGAAAACCAATGAAATGAGGCTCAACATGAGTCATTTCCTATGAATCTAATTTCTTAAAGTACCAAATCAAATGTATAAATATATTATCTCTGTTTCTGAGTTAATTTGGACATTTGTGAGTAAATCTGATTAGTTCTGCCTTAATTCGCCTAAACAGTCTCAGTGCTGCCCTCCTTAGGTAGAACAGTGCCTATGCAGTTGAATATTCCTATTGGTTGCACCCACTTTGGTGGATTTTTTTTTTCTGCCAGAGGTGGAGTTTTGCATCACAGGGAGGTGAGTTACACTTTAACAACCAAAACCTTTGCTTTGTAACAAATTAGGTGAACATTTACAAAAATTTCCCATCAGATTGTCAACTTTATACATATGATTTAAAAGATTAACATGTTTCATGTGTAAATACAAGCTTTATGTAAAACACATTCAAAGGAAGATTTATTACATGGAAAATATCTAAGCAAACTGAACATTAAATGCAGCTATGTTGCAAAAGAATTTTAATTATGAATTTTTTTTTATGTTTTTGGTCCCTCACTTCAGAAAGTGAAACTTATTATATAGTCATATTCCATAAATTAGATTAAAAAAATTTGTTTAAGTAAATTCATTTCACCAAGTTAATTCCAAACAGGCTGAAGTTTCCAACCTTTTATTTGTGTCAATGATTGTTTTTCTGCTTTCAGCCAATGAAATCATTTAAGATTATGATATTGCATCAAACCAATAATAAAGAAATTCAGAAATGTGAATTTAAATAAATGTTTTTTAAGGTTATTTTCAAAAGGTATTTGTAATCTGGCAAATGAGTCCCACCAGAACTTATTTAAGTTCATTGAATATGACAGTAGATTCATTTCACAAATGTTTATAGTTTGCAGGAGTCTTATGTGAAGACGTCTCCACTCAGGTGTGTGTGTGTCTCTGACCTCAGTGTCAGGACAGGGAGAGGAGCGTCTCTTCTTTGGAGCCTTGGAGGCGCCGGCCTGGTTCTCTCCATCCTGCCTTCTTTTCCTCCTCCGCTTTGGCTTCTCCACATTCTGCTCATCTGTTTCAGGTCACAAGTTTGGTTAGGATTAGTTCAAAGCACACAAAAAATCTCGAGCAGTAATTGATATTTAACATGGGGGAAGAAAAAAACTCATTTATTTTAGGTGATCAAATCCCATCTCTGCTAGTGAATCAGACCTTTTGACTTCTTTGTTCGCTTTCTTGGTTCTTTTAGATCTTTAATGTCGGTTTTCTTCTTTCTTCTCCACTTTTTGTTTGTCTCCTCTGAAACCGAGGCCTGGGAAAGTAAACTTTGCGTGAGTGTGATTGTGTTAAACACCAGATATCTATACTAAATTGACCGCAACAAAGAGTGAACTATGAAAGTGTGATGCTGTGTGTGTTTACCTGCTTTTCTGCCTTCTTGCCAGTTCTCCGTCTCTTTCTGGGTTGCTGATCCATGTCTGCTGCAGCGTCTGCTAGAGGCCTTTTACGCCTCTTCTTTTGCTCTCTCCTCCCTAAAACCAAAATGATTTAAGATATTTAACTAGTTTGAGTAAAATACATGGTAATTTATTATTGCAGTTTTGGTTTTATTTCCTTCAATTTCAACCAAACAAGATTAGAGCTGCAACTAGCTATTATTTTAGTAGATAATTATTCTGACGATTAATCGAGAGAAAAAAAGGGTCACATTCTGCTCATTTTTCATTTAACCACTTAAGCTTATTTTGTACAACGTTAAAAACATAATGGAAAAATGCAAACAAATAATTTCTTTTTTAAAATAAGAAAATAAACATTTTATTACCTAAAATGCAGTAGCAGGCAATGGCCTTTTTTTTTTTTTGTCTTTATACTCCAATAAATGATTAACTGAATTACCTGACAATTTTTTCTCTAATTGATCACAATTAACCATTTCAGTCCTAAACAAGATTTATTTTTCAAACAACAGTATCTGGAAAAAGGAATAACTCTATGAATCTTGATCAAATCAAGATTTGTCAAAAAAAAAATAAAAAAAATTTTTTTAAAATAAAAAATAGTGAAACTATATGTTCTTTTCCTACCACTTCTCAAATGTGCATTAATTTTAGTTTAATCTATCATATAAAAGTGAAATGTGATTGTAATGTGATCAAATGTGAAAACATTCAAGGAGGATTCCATAGTTTTGCAGATTTGTTATACACTGAGGGATGCAGACTGTTGTACTATGTATAATTTTTTTTTATTTTTTAAAAAGACATTTTATTTTCATCTAACCTGGAAGAGCAACCTGAGGCGAGGCGTCCTCTGGGTCATCAGTGGTCGTGACCAGCTTAGCTTTCCTTCTCCTCTTGGGGACAACAACGCCGTTGACTGAAGACGCTTTCTTTTTCCTGGCTAGCTTGGCGGGATCCTGAGCCACTTTGGGTCGTCTCTTTTTCTTCTGAGACTCAAACGTCGGAGTTCGTGCATCTGGAGGAAAAGCTACAGGATTCTACAAAGAGAATAAAACATGTATTGAATCATTTTAAAACGTTTGTAAGTCTCACATTAAACCCAATTCAATTTCCAACTGCTCTTAGCATGTTCTGAATTAGTTTCAACCCCTCAAGAAAAAGTTTTTTGGAGTCATCAAAAATAAACTTGCCGGCAGGGAGGGGACGTCCGGGCCCAGCCTGGGTTCCGTCTCTCGGTGCGTCTCGTCAGTGGGATCCATATTCAGCTTTTCCAAGATGAGAGGGTTCAGATGGGGCCCATCCCTGTCGTAAGTAAACCCAAAGCTGTCGATGCGCTGGTCCGGTGCCATGACGACAGCCTCTTTGGCCTGAATGACGCCTATGTTCCACTGAGCCTGGAGGTTACGGGGAACCGAGGGAGCCATCTGCAAACCAGACAAGACATGAACTCTGCAGTATGCGACGCTTTGAGATTTGTTTTTTGTTTCAAATATTAAGTCTCTCTAAAGTATTTAAAACTCCTGAACTTACTCAGATTTTGTCACAACCACAGAACTTAACATTTTACTGGGACAGAACAGTAAAGTCGCAAAACAATGAAGCAATGGGAGAAAAGGATGTTACATATTTCCAATATGGCGACGCAACAAGCAGCCAAAATTATTTTAAGCTGCATCTTTCACAAGCAAACATAACTTCATTCAGTTTAGAGTTGAGCTTCGTGTGATATTAGATGAACTCTTACATGTGTGTCTTGTAAAATAAACACGTTTCCACGACAGCTCACTACCGTTGGTAGCGTCAGGACACTTTTGTAAAAACATTTTATCTCAAGGAGGATTTTTAATATCCTGGTTAAATAATAGTTGATCATGTTGGTGGAAGGAGTTGCCATATTGGATGTCGAAGTCGATGTTTGAAAAATTCTCAGACTTTCCAAGTTCCGACTACAAATGGAACGAAGCATTTAATCTAAACCATTACGTTAAAGTCAACAATCCATTTAGAATACTGTAAGTTTTTTTTCTTGTAAAGGGAGGTTTAAATCATTGTAGATCCAAATCAAACATTTTTTACATTATTAAAAGAAAGATATCCAGTTTGCAAATTCTTTTGGGCTCAGAAGAATAAAAAGTAAAACATTCTGCCTAGTCTTAGCAATAAGAACAGGATTTGGGTCAATCTCTTTTTAATAATGTTTGCTGTATTAAGCAAAGTTTAATCTATTAAATAAAAGCAGATTTGCGTTATCTGAAGTCTGATTCTCAGTAGAAGTCAGTTTATAAATGTGATACTATTTGCTATGAAAATAAAAAGAATGAAAAGCATGGTTAAAAAACAAGTGCTTTGTGTGGCATTTAATATTTTCCATAGTAGAAAATAGGGCTGTTGCAAACGAATATTTTAGTAATCGAGTAATCTATCGATTTTTCTTACGATTAATTGGATATATTAAAAAAAATCTAATAAAATATTGGTAAATCTGGCATAACACCTGTGTTACTATCGGATATCAATATCAATCCAGTTTTTTATATGTGAGCTTCCCTAACAGTTACTTTTTTGTAGTTTAGAAAACAAACCTGTAACAATAACAGCTCACTTTCTAAGTTAACCTGAAGAAAAGTTATACAAAGATCTGAAATTATATTCAATTTAATAATAAAGAGGCATCCTCACAAATACGCTTATAAAAAATGTCTATGATCCAACTTTAAGTTTAGGTATTCATCTTCAGTGAGTTTAATACATGAACTCTCACCTTGCCCCATACCTGTCAAGCTTTGGGTTTGAGAATATGGATAATGTCGTTTGGAGTGGGGGGTCTTGAGGTGTTGGGGCGGTCGAACAAACGAACGTAAGAGGGGAGGAAATAGACCAGTTAACAGCCGAACGCAAGTCAGGGGGGAAAGACGACCGGCAGACCAGGGTACGAACGCTGCTGGGGAGCAATATGGGAGATTTACGGCACCTTCATTCCTCAGACTCAGAAACTCATCTACCAGCCATGTACCGCCACAATGATTTCTGCCACCCGTTTGTTCAGACCGAGATATTAAATTTATTGTGCGATTCGTCCAAAAGCTGCACTTACATTGTAAGCATCAACTACTCGCCCGCAGTGTTCAGTCTATCCGCTCACCTGTATAAATACTCCCGCAGAGCTCTTTTCACCGTTCGCTTTCAACCAGCAGCTCCAGGAGAAGAAAGGCTGCAGTACTCCAGGCATCGGGCCAGTTATTTTAAGGATGCTTATTGGTCCCCCAAAACGATGAAAATCCGGGCATTATCATCAATCAATAAAATCCCCACAGGCTGAACTTGAAAATTGGACGTTATGCTGCTAACACTTCGCTTTCGTCAACAACTCAGAGGTGGAAGTCAGAGCTCCGTGCAACGCAATAATACTCCGGCTGGAACACGGTGCGCTAAATAATAAAACATAAATTAATGATGCTTCGAGGCAGATAAATTTTCCTCAAGGAATTTTACTAATCGAGGTACTCGAATCATTTGAGGAATCGTTTCAGCCCTAGTAGAAAATTTAAATTTTTCAATAATAATTTTGCTCTAATTAAAGAAAAAAAATGTCCATCTGCATCAATCCCCAGTCGTGGCTGTTCTATAACGTTTTTTGATAAAGTGGAGAGTTTAGTTGCTGCAGAATATATTAGAAAATTAAAAATCAAGTAGTAACGAAGCTCTCCCTGTTCATGAAGAAAATGGAAAAGGTAACTAACCTTTCTATGAGCAGCGCTGGAGGATGGTTTGTTTCTCTGGCTGAGCTCCACATACTGATCCTCCCCAGTGAAGGACACCATGTTCTTCTCAAACACGAAGCCTCTCTCTGGAGCGTCACCAAAATACTGGATGTGGTAAAGGAGGCCTAACCTGCTGTTGGAGGCTACAGACGACACAAAAACATGGATGATATGGTACAATATACCAACGGCATTATTTCTCCTATTAATAAAGCTCGGGTGTTTATGGCCGTCACCTTTCTGTTTCTGTTTGAAGTGACTGTTGAGTTCTGGGTCTGTGGTCACCATGCAGGGCCACCATGGGTACCCCGACACCTTGGTCCAAACCAGATCCCCCACGCAGAACCGTGTAGGTACAGGGCGCTCTTCTGTTATTGGCTCCGGCTGTTTGGACACGGCCGCGGGCTGAGAAGGAGAAAAAATGAAAGCATATTTACTGCTGGCTGACTTTACTGACGCCTGTTACCGAGCATTAGATGCTGCTCTCTGCCTCTGTTCTGGCCAGGTGTTATAGACAGAACAGCCTGCTGCTCTGCTCAGTCATTCAATGGCTCTCAGTCTTGAAAATAAGCATAATCTCATCTCTGCTCTTTGGGTTTGATTATCTGTTCTTCAGCGCAGCGTCATGGCAACGCCTCCAGCTTGGCAGATATTGGCACCAGCTGGAATAAAGACATTAACTTTCTGATGTGTGAAACTGTAGCTAGCAACCATATGTACAAACAAATATACATATAATACTGTATATTTGTTCATTTCCATCCCCTCTTGATCTTTTAAACATATTTTTTGGTTTTCTATTTGGGAATTTTGCTAGACCTGCAACTAATGATAATTTTAGTAATTGTTTATTCTAATGACTAAATCCAGTTTGAAAGATATGCAAATTCTGCAGATTTCGCTTATGTATAGTTTCAAAGAATTTAAACTAGGTTAAACTAAAACTGCCACTCGAGTTTTTTGTAGATCATATTTACAGACCAACGTTTTTTTTTATCTTAAATGCAAAATGTTTATTTCTTTTGTACAGTTTTGGCTTAATTTATACTCTGAGTGTATTCTATCAGCAAAGAAAGAATACTGGAGTCTGCATACTCCAGTTAGTGATTAATCAATTACTATTTACGTAAGTAACCAATTCATTTTGTTAAATTTTTACAGAAAAAAGAAAAAAAAACATTTTAGGAATATACAATAATAATATTCTTATACATTACATTTGAAAACTGTAGAATATCTCAGTATCAACAGCTAAACCAGCAATATAAAACACTTCACAGAGAGATTTTTTCCCTTTTGGCTTTCTACCTCATTTGCCTCTTCCGCTTCTCCGATAACCTCCGTGTGGTCAGGCGTCTCCATGGCGATGACAGAGCTGCGGTTCATAATAAGTTTGGGTTTGTTGGGTCTCCCCCTCCTTTTCTTCACTTCCTGTCCCAACTCAGGTCCAGGTGAAGCGCTCTCTGTGGCTGTGACCAAGGAGGTCCCGTCTGCACAGGAAGGCTCCAGCTGGGGCTGCTCCGCCGCCTGTGGTACGGTCGCCTTCAGCTCGGCCTCGGCATGAGGTGTGCGGTTGTGCTGGTGGGCGTCGTTGGTGGCGGGCGCCTCGTCGCCTTTCAGCATGGGCGGCTCTGGGGTGCAGAGCTTGGGCAGAGCGTCCTGGTCGCCATTCAGGACCAAGGAGGTGAGGTCCTTCAGCCTCTCGTGGCTGTGGTTGCTGTGGTTGTGGCCAGACATTTTCTGGAGGACGCCGTCCTGGAGCGTGGCGGCGAGCTGCGCGGCGGCTTTGTCCATCAGCAGAGCCGGGTCGCTGCCCATGTCCGCCCGGCCCTTCAGGGTGCTCAGGGACTCGGGCGGCTGCTTCATGCTGATCGGATTGGATGGTTCAGGCATTGCAGGCAGGGAGCTACCGATGCCGTCCATCCCATCTGACCCGTCCACGCTCACCGAACTGCAGCAGGAACACACATACACACTGGTTAAAGGGCCAGAATCATGTATTTTCCAGCCACATCAAATCATTATATAGTACAACCATGTAACTATGTTAACTTCAGTCGTTTTAAAAATATATTAAATATGAATTAAAAGAAATTTTATATACATAAATGACTTGAAATTGGGCCTCTGTCTCTTTAAAAACTCCTGCTCTTTCTGAAACTTTGCCTTCAGGAAGTCATCACAACATGGCTCCTCTATTAACCCTTTAATAACGTTTTTACCAGAATTGCACTGAGAAGTAGCTCCGATAATGAGCTCAACAGGTGTGTAGTTCCACCAGTTGTTTGCTAATTGCTCCTGGCTAGTCTGAAGGAGCTAAGCGGGGAGTCACAAGGGAAGGCTGCTGTGTGAGGCCAAAGCGCAGAAGTTTGGAAACTGCAGCATAGAGGAGGAGCTTTGTCCTCGAAGGCAGAGCTAGGTCCAGCTGAATGGTTGCCATGGGAGATTAAAGGATTTTTCAAACAAGCATGAAAGAATCCAGGTAACACTCCAGGTATGTTTTTGATGAGGAAATAACATAACATGATGTAAAGCTCAAAGAAAGTTGATTTTCCATGATACTGGCCTTTTAAAATACAACAGGCTAATTCCTCTTTGATCAGATATGATGCCTGATTGACACATCCTCTTTAAAATGGTTGATTTTTTAAGGTGAAACTGTAAAAATAATCAAAACAAAGAAGCCTGAAATATTCCCTGCACATCAAGTGAGCAATTCCCTCTTTTTTTAATGACTGTGTTGCACCACAACAGTAACAGTAAACCACCGCCTCCAGCACACTCTGTAACCTTTAGCATCATTCATGTCAGGTGTGAGGATATTTTCCCCTAAGCTGAAACAAGAAAAACAGGCAGTGTCTTATGTGTTCACGACCACCAGACATAACATTGAAAATTTAATTCCAAGCATTTCTTTTGAGTGCTACGCAGCTATCCAAATAGAAAAAAACACACACACTCTCAAAATGAATGTCTCCCCCCCAATCTTCAGATTTGCTTTTCCACCATCCAGAACATCTACATTGCCAGAAGTGGCCAAGAAGCTGCCTGCATTATCCAATTTAATACATTACTGGCTCATTAGTTAAACTGTAGACACGTTGTAAAGTTCAGAACAAGCATGGACAATATAAAAAGGGAGTTCAGTGGCGTTGTGCTGCCTGGAGGGCTTAACTGTGTGTGTGGGCCCCCAAAATTCAATTTTATTTAGGGCCCCTCTCAGCATAGGGTCGCCCTGAGAGTTCACTGCAACAGTAAATTCATCTCTAAGCAACGGCGTTTGGGAAATTTTACAATAAACTGACATGGTTTTACACATAAATGTACGCAAACGGCATATTTAGAACGTTAAAACCCACATTATTAACATAAAAATGTGTGGAAAAGCACAACTGACGAGGTCTACTCCAGTTTATGTTCAGTATATGCATTTTAAACATCAAATCAGGAGACTGAGTAGCCGGAAATTCTCTCACCACGACATTACTGAGTTCCCTTGGAAGAAGAGCGTCTATGGTGCTAGCTGCAGACCGGGGCCAAGCAGGGTGAAGGCTCCCCCGTATTCGGCAAAAGCCCCAGTGAGTGGGTGGTGAAAACTGCCACTAACAATCGTTGCAAAAGCCGCGGAAACTAAAGCAGCTGACAAGCAGGAGCGAAGCGAACCGGAGGCCGAATAATTGCTGAAAGTCAACGCTTTTCAGTTACGACTTAATAATGGAATTAACGTTGGCGTATAATGAGGGTAACATTACCAGTAGCAGCACAAGAACACGGCTAAAATACTATACACGGCGTCAAAACACCCGCTTTTTACCGGCTAGCAAGAAACAGGAACTTCAGCTATCATGTCATGCAAGAAGGGCTCCGACTATAACCTGGAGAGAAAGGAGCGATGCTGGAAATCTCATGGATTCAAGCAACCGAGAAATTCCCTGTCGAGCCGCATCTCTTGTCATCAGTAGTCAGCCATTACACCGGACTCCAGCAAATAGACAAAGCCGCCTCCAAAATGCTAAATGGAAAACCTATTAGCAAAAGGGCTCAAACAACTCCTTGACAAACAACGGAAGTAGTAACGGCGAGGAGGTTAATGTGTTTAAGTTGCTTAGCCATTATTTCAAAGTCATCCTTAAATTGTAGGCGCCATGACAGCTTGTTGCAAGAAAGCTAACCGTGGCTAACTTGAGCGTACCATAGAAGCCAAGCCAAACTGCTAGCTCAACGTTAGCATAGTTAGTCGGCTTGCTAAAATGGAAGCCCGGCCTGAACAAATGTCGGCTAAAAAAACTCATCCTAGCAAACAGCTTCGGATTGACACTGTCATTGAGGACCGCTTCTCTGTGTTTACCTGTCGAATGTCCTCTAGTGTGGTTAAAGGGAAAAATTGCTCATATTCATCCTGGAAAGCGAATCATTTCATTCAAGTCGAATAAAAAAGCTTGCGGGAAACTCAAACTCCGGGGCCGACCAGCGGGAAAAAAGCTCACTTCCGATTGGTCGCGAGCAGAGCTGCGAGTATCCAACCGGTTCTTTCAAAAAACATCCAACCGTAGAAAGGAGCTGACCTCGGTGTCCCCTCTCTGCTTTCACACTGCTTTTTTTCCTGTTTTAATTTTACAAATATGCACAAAATTAAACGCACGTCATTTAAATACAATAAAGATAAAATTCAAAACTTTTAATCTTAACATACGTGAATTGTTTTCAAATATAGTTGCTTTTCTAAAAATGAAAGTTTTGCTTTAGATTTTGCTCATTTGTTGGGTTACTTTAACCAGCTTTTGTTGATCTGTCTTTGTCAATTATAATTTCGGGTGAAAAACGTTATTTTGCAGTCTACTGCTAGCTTTATTGGTGGCATAATTCAAATCAAAATGCTTTGTTAATCCCAACGGGAAATGAAACGTTCTTGTAACTCATATTATCTAAGAATCTTCTGAACTGTTGCAGATGCCAATGGGCAGGAAGAATCTCCTGTAGCAGTGTGTGTTACAGCAACCCTGAAGACGCCTCTGATTGAAGACTCTACTGTTGTATGATAGTCTCATGACGAGGATGTTCAGTGATGTTTACATTGTACGAATAATTCCTCCTTGCACAGTGCCTTATTTACTGTTGCATCTGCGATCCAGTCTGTTGTCCAGGTAAACAGCGAGGTACGCATACTCCTCCCTCCACTTCTCCCAGTTTGACCTCACCCTGTTCTGTAGACTGTCTTCCTGTCTTCTGGGGTTTGTGGGCCCCTTCCCCTAGAGTAGTAGTAAAATGGCCTACTTACACAAGTTTCTTGAACATGTTCAAAGTTTTAGGCCAAACTCTAAAAATGTATTTGTCATTTTTGAAAAATTCCTTGTAAACTATGGAATCACTTCTATAAATGTCACCATCCATAGAAAAAAAAACAACTACAAAAAAACAACTATACCATGCTACACCAGGCTTGCATGACGCAATACTGACACTAATATAAACAAGAGATATATGTATTCATAGCTTGCTGTTGTTGCACAAAGATCAAACTAAATGCATAAAGAAATAGGACCATAAGTTTTCTTTTAGAACTTCTTGTGGAAATCCATAAGTCTGGCTCATCAAGTTTCCAAATGGCTGAAGTTGCCTCATTCATCAGTCAAAATGATTGTATGCAAAAACACCACTGAAATGTCCTCATATACAGTCAATATGTAGTCAATCAATGTAGTCATAATGAAAACCTTATTTTCAGAAATACATTGAAACTTGAAGTGTTTGGCAATAATGACCATTTGAAGGAACGCATCATTACGGCTGGTAAGTATTTTGGTGGCGTCGTCACACTGTGTGGGAATTTTGCTGCCGGAGGAACTGATGCACTTCATAAAATACACTATGAGGAAATATTAAGATAATTTAAAGCTTGAACACAAATGGTTCTTTGAAATGGACAATAACCTTAAGCAGATCACCAAATTACTTACAAAGTGGCTTAGTGACAACAAAGTTAATCTTTTGGAGTGGCCATCACAAATCCCTGATCTAAGCCTTGGGCATTTAAAAATCTAAGTCAAGTTAAATAATTCAAATATAAAATAAACAAGTCTTTCAATATTCTGAAAGTGCGGGTATAGCGCCACCTTGTGGTTTGGCAGTTTTCTCTGTGGCATGTGTCCACTGTAGGTCTGAGTCAAATTATTCTGTTTTAGTTTGTCCAGAATTTGAAATGTTTGAGTTTCACATTGGAAAAACTTCAGTTCAGTTAATTTCAATTCAGTTTATTTATATAGCGCTGACAGTGGGTGTTTCCTCAGGTCATTCTATACAAAAACAACAACAACAACAAAAAACAACAAACAACAAACAAATAAAACAAAAAACAGTAGATGTACAGAAATATAAAACCAATTTAGTTAAATCATAAAGACACATTAAAAGTCATTCAGACTCAATTTTATTGTATTAATACAACCATGGAGTGAGTTCAGCTCAGTTAAAGTTGGTGAAATGTTTTTTATCTGAGGAAACCGAGCAGATTGGATCAAGTAACTGAATTTTCAGCAATCCCTCCTTGTTAGCTTGCATGTAGCAACAGTGGAGAGGACAACTCCCCTATAACAGAAAGAAACATCTAGCAGAACCAGAACCGGGCTCACTGTGACTGTGCTACTGAGATTGACATTTTTTATTTAAATTTTTTTTTTTACATCAAAATATATACATAGTTAGTAGAGGCAGAAGTTCCTTCGGTTTCTGTTTCTAGAAGAGAGAGGATTAAACACAAAAAGACAAGTCAAGGGTATCGTCTACAGAAAGACAACAGGAAATTATTACAACAAATTAGTGGATAGAAAAACACCCCAGTCTGATGTTTTGATCCTCCAGTTATACATAAAATTAATGATGAGGCTTTGTTTTCTCATTACCATCCTCACATATGGAACACCGTAAAGACCTGAGGGCCTCATGCTGAGAGCATATTGTCTTTTAGGCTGGCTTTTGCTTCAACTTCATAAAGTGTTCGCGAATTTTATTTGATCTAAACTATGGTTTATGACTTATTTTTTTTATCTGAATATTTATTTCACTACTTCTAATTAAATTGTGTTTTATATTAAATCACTTTTTATGTAAACAACCTGACTTTTATCGGTGAATAAAAAGCTTTTATTTTTAAACTTAACCGGAAGCATGTGCTGAACGTAGGGCCTGACGTCATTCAGAAGCTACCCCCGGCTGCCTTCTGTCATGCGCGTGAAAGGAAAAGAAGGACATGACATGGGGTTATATTTTCCACTGACCACATAGACGAGCTCCTGACACTGTTTAAGTCGTCAAATAGTTTGGGTTTCTATGTTTCGCTTTAGTAGGACGTTTAATTAACCTCTAGTAGAAGCTGAGGCTAGCGAGTCGAGCAGCTAGCTTTTTAACTCGCAGTTTAAAAGGAGCAACTTTAGCCCACAGAGCATGGCGTTAATCCTGTTTACGAGGTCCCGGACACCTTTAATGAAAACGTCCCGGTCGTTAAAGAACGAATTCCGGAAAGGTAAAGGTAAGGTTTCTGTTTCGGTCTTTCACTAGCTAACATGGGCTTTCATATCATTGCAGTGAAGCTAACAGTTAGCTTAGGCGTGTTAGCATCTGGAAGAGTCCTGACTTTTCAAGTGCAGCTCGTTCTGTCTGAGTTTTTAGGTGGACTGAATGTGAGATATCAACACACTGCACATTTTTAATTACGATTCAGTTCATTGTGACAGTGACCAATTTAGTGATTCATTTGAATCGTTAAGTAAAACCTATGTCAACTGGGGTGATAGGAGAACACATGATCAAGTATCTGAGGGCATTCCTCTGTAGCGCTGACCTGAAAGCGCCCGTTTGCAGTGCGAGGTGATGCTCTTGTTGCCATGGCAAACAGGTGCTCATCGGTTTACAAAAGCTATATTAGGGCAGAAAGATTAAAATATGTCACAAAAAACACAAAAACAATATTTACCGTGCAATAAACATTCATTAAGTAAAGCAAAACCGATGACTGAAATTCACAATCTGCTTTGATAAATTTTGCGTTTTGAGTTTTCTGTCTGATATATATATATATATATATATATATATATATATATATATATAACTGACATAAAGTGTAATACTGTACACTTTATGTCAGTCAAGTAATTTACATCACATTTCCTCACCGCCTTCTGAAAAGTTGTAATTAGCAGGTCAGACTTCAAGGAATGAAAATCTGTCCAGGCCTTGAAAAGGCTGATCGATGCATTTCTGCTGATTTTTATGTCCAAGATGAAGCACAAGTTATCTAAGGTTTACTCTTAGTTTATCTTAGCGTTGCTCAACATGTCATGACTTTGTAGTATTGTGTAAGAGGAATTATGATGTTTCAAATGTGTCGGAACTGGATAGCTTTCCAGTCTGTACTATAGTAAGGTGTTATTTTTGACTCACTGACTGGTTTTGACCTGGATTAGATCAGTGCGGCTTGATGTAATTTTGATGAGCCTGTCCAGTAAGCTGATGAATTTCCACGGTGGGTATCAAGATGAAGTGTCCGGCTGCACTTTGGTTATGTAATTTCTAAGTGGATCACAGTGAGGTCAGTGAAGGACTTTGATGGCATTAGTAAATGTTGAGATAAAACAATGTGCAGTGTTTAAAACATGTGCTTGAAAAGTTCATAAAGAGTTTTTGTCTGTCTATGTTGCCTATCCCTGTGCTTTTGGCTGTGGGCCCAAATTACCAGACAGATAGCACAGCTTCCACGAATAAAGGTCAACGCCTTTTATATCTCCACTTGAGACCGAGGGAGCTCAGTTCTTCTGTTTTGGTTTTAAAGTTCCTGTTGCCCAGCACTGTGTTGTGCCCTCTTGGTGAACCCTACTCCATAAACATGCACTTGCTGCAGTTTAACATTAAGATCTAATGTTACATTTTTGTAACCTTATATCTAATTTTCTCAGTTTTAAGTCTACATTTGTTTTCATTAGAGGTATATTTAATTTATTACTAAAATGTTCAGTTCTGGGTAAAGGATTTAAACTACTTGCATCATTTTTATATGCAATGACAATGTTTTCTTCCTCATGGTCTGACCAGACTTGGAAGTTTTCTTGTTCAGGTCAGATAAGATTCCTAACATTATCTCTATTTGCTAAATACCAGAATAAGTGGATATCTTTATAATGTTTCTTTCTTTAAATTTCTTTGCGTCAGAATATTTAGTAAATTGTCTTTTAAACTGTCCAACATGAATCAAAGATGTTGCACATTCTTCCACATATTTTTCACATTAATAAGCTGGAATTCTGTTCAAATCCTTCTGACGGAACTGGTGTAGCTGAGTGAGATTTGAAGTCTATGATAAAATATTTGGCCAGTTGGATGGACTCTACTTCCCTTAAAGGGCATTCCAGATGTACATTTTTAGTGACTAAAAGACACATTGATTATTTAAAGGCAAAGGTATCTTGGGCCCTGTTTTACACAGAGACAATTTTAGGTGTATTCTCAAAAGATTTTAATGTGTAGTCTGTTCATATGGATTCAACGTCTCGGGCGACCAGAAACATACGTGGCACCGTTCTGTGTTTCTTGTGTCATTGTGTGGCAGTGTTACAGTGCCGCCAACTAGCCTGCTGTGGCGCTGCTGTACGTATTTTCTTAATTGTCTATATATATACTGAACCCATCTACATGTGTACAGCGCCTTAGTGTAATCAAACCACTGACTTTGAAGAAAATAACAAAAAAAAAAACAGTCTTCACCATTATTGCTTTTTACCAAAAATATATATTTTTTATAAACCTTGTAAAATAGGAAGATTCTGTCTGATTTATTGTCATGCAAATGAGGTTGGGGGTAATATAAGGCTTGTTATTCAACTACTGTTGTTAGTTGTAATGACTGGTCCAATTTTCAAACTAACATTTGGGAAAAACTGCGCAGTAACCTTTTAAACACAATATCCAATTGATCTGTCTTCAGAGTCCTTATTATTAACAACTAGCATCATCAATAAGATTTGCTTTACTAACTGTAATGTTTCTATGGAATATAAACATCAATCTCTGTTTCTATTTGCTAGAACACATAGAAACTTGGCTTAACTTAGATTTGCAAAAGGCTGCCAAGATTTCTAAACCCGTCATGCTTACTGACAGACAGAGGTTGATGACTCTTAAGAAGAAGTTTAGAAGTTTGGCATGGTGTGCTCACTAATCAGAAAAAGATTGGATTTCATTGTCAGCAGTTGGGGCCTACCCAGATAAAAATCATCTGATTCCTGTCATCCCAAGGTTTCCTCCAGAAAACTTGCTAAGTCTGGCAGTAGGGGCGCTGCCGTGTTTTTGAGGTAAAAAATACTGAAAGTTGACAGGACAATTGAAAATATCACTAGATAATTATGTGTTAATGAAAGACATTAAAAATACCTAAACTATAAAGTCTTACAAATGGTAAACATAAATTAAAAAATATATAAAATATAAATTTTTTGTACTTCAGTTGTTTTATCCTAATGGAAAGTGTCCAATTTTTTTATTTCTTTATTCATGACTTCTCACTTCATTCGTTAGCATGTAGACTCATAAAGACAGCCAGTGGTTACGAAGTTCCATCCATCCTTTTTCATACACCCTTGTCCCTAGTGGGGTTGGGAGGGTGCTGGTGCCCATCTCCAGTGAGACATTTTGGACGACAGGCGGACAGGGGACAGGTCACCAGCCCATCACAGGGGAACACAGAGACAGACAGGACAAACAACCATGCACTCACACACTCGCACCTAGGGAGAATTTAGAGAAACCAATTAATCTGACAGTCATGTTTTTGGACTGTGGGAAGAAGCCGGAGTACCCGGAGAGAACCCACGCGTGCACAGGGAGCACATTCAAACTCCTTGCAGAAAGACCCCGGGCTGGGAATCGAACCCAGGACCTTCTTGCTGCGCCACTGGGCAGCCGTGAGTTCCATGTTACCATTGTGCTTCTGACCATTCCAACAAAGAAACTCTTTAACCCATCTTTGCTATCACTGTTACTGGTGTATAAAAAAAACTATAATAAACAAACAAACAATGCTTAGCCTGGTGCGGATGCAATTAAAGTCTGGAGGCCCACCAGGCTTATAATACACTGAGGGGAAACCCTGCATCTGGTGTGTTTATAGATCTTCTCTGTTTAGAGAAATTAAGCGCAGCTGGAATATAAGATTCATCTGTTTTTTTGCTCTGGATAAAATCTAGTATAACCACACACTAACATAACTAGTTAACAACAAAGCCTACTTTCAGAGTTTTCTTTAAGAGCACGTAAATGAATGGTGATAATGATGACAGAGTTCAGGTTCCAGTTTGATCTCCTTACAGCCATTTAGCAGTGGCTGGGAGTCACCCAATAGTAGAAGAGTCAGAAAGGCCAGAACGACACAAACAAGAGCTGCAGCGTTGTGTAATCTACTCTACTGTACTTCCAGGCTTTTCTGCTTGTTACAGTAGGTGGGCGCTCGGCCACAGTGAACGCTGTTCCAGTAATCTCTGCGTCCTCCTAGTTATCATGTTTAACCAGGCGTTGCTGGATCTGCTCCAGCTGGCCACGTGAGAAGCAGAGAACGGGCGTGGTCAAATTCACCGCCCTCACTCCATTGGCTGGAAGAGCCCCAGAGCCCCACCTTTGCTCTCAGTGCATGTCACTGGAGTTAGTGAGCTCGGCTGTGGGCCTCCGGATGTGAATATTCCGTTTAACAGAATGATAATGTTTTGCGAATTTGGCAAAGATTTTAGAATTCTAAACTATATTTATATATTAAATGCTCATTTTGGGGGATGGGGGGCGAGTCTGCTCTTGATTTTAGCATCTCGTGTTTGGATATTACAGCAGCTGTGTGATGACCTGCTAAAGCCTCCAGGAAAGTGAGAAAGTTCAGCAAGTTTCTGTTATGTGTTCATTCATAAATGGTTGCCTAAGACAATGGACTGTGACTTACTAGAGTGGTGGGGATGAGCACTTCTAAATAAATTCAATAAATTCAGAAAGATCAATACAGTGGTTTTGGAAATTATTCACTCTTCTTAAACTTATTCACATGTTGTTCTGTTACATCCGTAAAATTGATTTGGATTTTATGTGATGCAGATAAAAGTAAAAAGCGGGCAAACTGTTACATGCATATGTATTCAACCACCTCGAAGTTGCACTTTGCACATGCATTTTCCACAGCTTTTACAGTTGCAAAAATAGAAGGGGTGTGAATACTGTAATAAGACACATCAGACCAATTCAATAAATTTGAATATTACTGAAAAGTCCATGCATTTCAGGAACTTTATCCCCAACAGAAATACATGATACAGATTAATTAAACACAGTTGGATGTTTGAAAGCATTTATTTGTATTAATTATGATGATTTTCTGCTAGGAGGTAATGAAAACAAGAAATTAGAATGTTACTGCCTTCACTTTGTCATGGTTTTTTATTATTCAGCAGTTATGAGGCAAAACCTGAGACTGCTGCTGGGCAAGAGGGAGTGAGTCAGTTGATGCCACTCACCATTCTTGGCTAGCTGTGAGAAGTTGAGCGGCTCAAGCTTTTCTTTTGTCTTCACCCCGCAGAATGCTGTGCGGTTTTGGATCGAAGTTCAGTGAAATTATTGAACGTTCTATCGGACCTTTTTTCTACTGATATTAATAAAGTCTTTATCGATCAATATTGTTATTGATTTATTTTCAAAAGCTACTTTTAATTTGACAAATGAGCCTCATCAAAATACATATTCCAATTATTGAATATGACTATACATATACATCAGACCTTGAAGAGATTGCTTGTGAAGGATTTGCCAATCACAACCATGAGATGAATTCTTGTTAACTGTTAGTGTTCCTTGTGTGTGTGTGTTTTTTTTTTTTTTTTAATATATATATATATATATATATATATATATATATATATATATATTTTTCTGGCCAAATTCTCATAGTATTTTGTTTCAGGTAAACTACAGGATGGTTTCTGTTTCAACTGCACAACTCTCAGACTCACCAGTCAAAAGTAAGCCAATCCCATTGCTCTCTTATGAAATTAAACTACCTCACACAATCTTTCTCTATCATCTTGATGAAGATTTAAAATATGTTTGTATCTTTTTGTACTGACAGGCTTGACATTCTCCAGCTCGGCAGCTTGGCCCGTGTCTTCTCCGTCACCCCGACCTCCCCCCTGTCCGATGAATACATGGCACCCTGTCAGAATCTGGACCCACAGCGACTGTACTGTACATTTGCCGCGGCTTCCTCCAGTCCGACCTGGCGTACGACAGGCTTGCCTCAGTGCTTCCCGGGCGTCAGGTGGATACACACCTCGAGGAGACGATGGGACGACTCAAAACTGGAGAAATCCCTAAAATCCTTAAAAGACAAGAAAATGAAGCTGGAGGAAGGCGGGCCCGTGTACAGCCCCACGCTGGACGTTGAACCCGTCAGACGGACAATCCGGCAGCGGGTCATTGACGAAATCAAGCACTACTACCATGGCTTCAGGCTGCTGTGGATCGACACCACCATCGCGGGGCGCATGTTGAGGAAGGTCCTGAATGGGAATCCTCTGTCTCGCCGTGAAAGGAGACAAGTAAGAATGGACGCGCTTTTACTTCTGAGCCAGTAATTTTACTCAAAAGCAGCAATGTTTGTTACTGAATTTTATAGAGACGACAGGGTTGTTGTCCTGCTGGGAGGATGGGACAAGCTTTTACTTATCTCCATTCATCGTCTAGCTTTTCTGATTTCATTCCCATAACATGATGGTGCCGCCACCATGTTTCACTGTAGGATGTGTATTCACAGTGATGTGTATCTTTATTTTGATGTTAGACACAACATTTCTGACCAGTTCACCCTCTGCCTTTGTCTTTCTGTGGTTGCTGGCTTTCTTTATGCATAGAGACGAGGTTTTTGGAGCGCAAACTCCTTCAGAGTTCCCAACATCCTGTGGGTTGCACCTCCAACTAACTCTCCCATTGCCCGACAGGTTGCTGTATGTCTTGTGCAAGTTGTCCAAAGGCCATGAGTTCAGAGGTTACTAGGTGAGGAGTCGACTCCAGCAGCTGAGACTTCTTGTTCCGTACAGTTTAATCCAGAGCTTTTCATGCCTAATGGGATCAATTACAGGAAATAACCACAAGCTGGGTATTTACTCACCAGTGGCTCAGCAGCATTCGGTTGCTTTATTAAAACTCTTTAGGGACGAGGTTTACATGTAGAAACAGAGATCTGAGACTTTGATTTTAATTCATAACCTCTCAGAGTTTATCATGTCCACAACTTCCACAACTTTAACACCAGAAGAAGAGACAATGAGAGGAAACACTCATCCTAAAACAATCCTAAAGAAGGCAAATGATTCAATTTATTCTGTAGTTTTCACTCTTGTAGTAACAGCTACTATTCACTTTGCCTTGTGTTGACTGAAATAATCTGAAGGTCAGGTTGAGGAAAGCAGAGCAGATCAGCAGAGGTCAGACTAACTGTGGCAGCGTTCCTCAGTGAGTCTGGATGGAACAGATTAAAGTGACCTGATTGGCTGCTTTCCACTGCTCCGTCCACAATGTAGACTGGATTTACAGCTGGAGTTCACTGTGTCTTTTGGTTTTGCCCATTAAGAATAAACATGACTAAACTGCTATATATCCAGTCTTATATATCAGGTAAAAAAAAGTAAAGTAGATTTGTTTCTTATTTTAGCAGAACAAGTCTTTACCTTCATTTCTATAAGTAGATGTCATTGATACAGAGTCTCACTTTAACTGTTTAAGGCAAACATACAAGGCAACAGTATTGTCACAACACAGAACAACCTGTTGTCTGTTTGCCATAACAAAGCAGATCATTGGCATTTCTACATATACAGTAAATAAACCTAAAATATCAAATAAAATCTGAAAATAAAAGAATAAAAACAAGACGCTGTCCATGGATGATTTCTCTATTGTTCTTAAAATCCTTGAATTGGCTCATGACAACTTCGGATTATTTTGTAGTTTTTGTTGAAGTGAAAGGGTTGCTCATAATTTGTAAAATTTGACGGCTATCATCTTAGCAGAGGGTGTTCTGTTGATACCCAGGTTTACAGTGGATTGGATCTTATCGGATAATGTAAAATGTCACAAACACTCTTTATATTCATCATATTTATTGGTGCTATGTATACTAGCAACTAGGGCAATGTTCCAGCTCTGTGTGAGAGAGATAAATAACTTCTTACCAAAATAAGCTAACTTTGAGTCTCCTTCATTCAGTAACACTGTCCACACTGAAGAAGTAGGACTTAGCAGGCGCAACATCTGACTGAATGTTTGGATTTCCAAAGGGTTTCTCACCAGTCAGGATGAGATTTAACTGAAATTGTCCAGCATTCTATCACAACCTGTGCATTCATAATTACATTCAACGCAAACAGATACTAGCTCAAGCAGCTAAGAAGACATTTTAAACACTTTCATCTAGTTACCAGAGGAAACAAGGCTTTGTGTTGATGTTAAAAGCGGTCAGTCAGACCTTTCACTGACCACTGCTTCCCCTCTATTTAAGCAACACCACCCCCCTCTGCCACTTTTCAAATGCAGGAGTCTTTCTCTTGTGCGCATGCTCTAAACCCATCTTACCATCCATTCATCTAACCTGGAATGGCATTGCCTCCTTAATCTCCTCCTTTCACATTCACCTACAGTCCTTGGCCCTCCGCTTAGGGGCTCTTTCTGTTTCAACGTGTCACCCCATTCCTTCTGCTTTGATGCCAAAACTCCAGCAGATGATATACATGTCAATGGGCCAGCAGACAAAGGCCTTTTCACTCAAGATGGCCTAAATCCTCCATTGCACTGCCCCACTGAAATGCAGGTGGAGAGGACAGAGAAAGGCAGACTCGTGTTTTCTGGCGTTCTCTTGCCTTGGGACTGGTTTGTGTAGGTTGCGTCTCGGAGTAGTCAAAAAGCCACAGTTGGACAGCTGTACAATGACACAGAACAGGGCTGGCTTGGTGCTTGGATTGTTCCTCTCTGTGCTTAATGAAAGTGCTTCCTGTTGAATGAAGGCGAGCTTTTTGAGCACTGTGGGGTAGAATGCTCATTTTGGCCTACATGCAAAGAAAGCAGCAGGAATCATGTATGTGCACTGTGTGTGTCTGCATGCGTGTGTGTGGGAGTGGTATATACAGATTCTAAGCATGGCGCAGAAACAAGTACAAAGATGTACTTGTTCCTGGTTGAGATTGGGGGCAAAATGTCGCCCTCTGCTGGGTTCTTATATAAACTGTAGCACAGTTCAGCTAAAAGTCATTTGAAAGGTGCAGACCCAAGTCTGTTGCAGCTAGGCTGGTCACAGTAAGAAATTTTGCTGTGAAATAAATTGTCCCAATTGTTATTGCAATGCATGATAATATTGTTGTTTTGAAACCATTTTCAAGTAATATAATGCTAATGGCATAATAATGCAAGAACACATCCTCGAAGATGAATACACTGGAAGTGAAAGACATTTTAAATACCCAAAATAAATAAATAAAACAACAGAAACAGCAAACAAAATGACTTATAAAGTCTCTGTAAACCAAATTGTCTATTAACCAAAGGACTATTTGAGGCCAAAAAACCAAACTGAAGACTTTTGTCATCCAGTTTTTGGTAGAGAGAAAAGAGAAAAACGAAAAAATGTTTATTTCATTCAAAAAAATTTTTAGCTCGTTTTAACCTAGCATGCTATTAATTAGTTTATTGCGACAAGTCTAGTCACAGTAAACCAATTAATTGAATGATAAATTAAAATGAGTTTGATCATCACAAAAGTCCCAACTGGCATAGTTGCTTGTTTTTACTGTCTGAACTCAACAATTCATATTTTTTGAAGGGCAAGTTTGTTTACAGAAACGTTATAATCAATTATATTTATGGTTTTGTTTGTTGTTTTTGATGATTTTTTTTAAAATTATTGGATATTTAAACTATATTCCAGTTCCAGTGTTAAATGTTCTTTAGAGATTAAAGGGGTGAACTTACATTATTATGCCATTATCGTCATGCCCCTTGAAAATGGTCTCAAAACGACAATATTAACATTTATCACAGTAACTTCTAGGACTATTTGTCATTCAGTTTGTAATTGTGTCAGACCCATACATTAATATTATAATTATATAATATTATTGAAAAGTCCATTTATTTCAGGAACTTTATGACTTGGTGAAACACATTATATACATTATTAATTCCACACAGATGGATATTTGAAAGCCTTTATTTATGTTAAATATATTTTTTCTCTTACAGTTAATGAAAACATGACAATTAAAATTAGAATACCATATCAAACCAATAGAAAAATATTTTTTATATTTTGTGTGTGTGTTATTTTCAAAACGTACTTTTAATCTGACAAACGAGCCTTATTGGGACGTATGTTCTAATTTACTGAATGTGACTGTAGTCTCCTGAACTAGTGAAAGCTTATTAAAGCATCGCCTTTTGTTTATGGAAGCATCATCTTCAGACTTTGTGCTCATTTTTCTCTGAAAAATTCTCCTCAGTTCCTCAGAACGTGTGCAGACGTTTTCAGACTGCTGCCTTTCCTGGTGTTCATCATCGTCCCGTTCATGGAGTTCCTCCTTCCTGTGGCATTGAAGCTGTTCCCCAACATGCTGCCTTCCACCTTTGAAACCAAGTCGAAGAAGGTAACCAGAGCTGTAGTTTAAAATGGTTCTTCTGAAGCCATTTTAGCATTTGCCATTGTAGAGTCTCTGAAGGAAATCAAACCAGGATTCTGATAGTTTTCCAGTTGGGTTTTAAACGTTCAGTCAATATTTTTTGATGGCAAAATGTTGTGGCTGATGTTGTAAGGTGGTTGCATGCATTCACCACATGCATTTTCAGTCATTTAGTGTTTCTATGCTGAAACACTAAAGGGGAAAAATTTATGTAAAAGTAAGTTGAATCTTTTCTTGTGTTTTTAGGAGGAGAGGTTGAAGAAGGAGCTCAGAGTGAAACTGGAGATGGCCAAGTTCTTACAGGACACCATCGAGGAGATTGCACTGAGGAACAAGGCTGCCCAGGACAACGTGACCGAGGAGTTCTCCACCTTCTTCCAAAAGGTTGGTGTTGATGAGAAATGACCAAAAGGCTCCAGGTGCCTCTCTTCTGGCTGAAAGAACACATTGTCTGTGCATATATAGACGTATTAACGCCACTTGACCTTTATGTCACATTAAGACTACAGAATTCTGTGCGTAATGTGACCCTTTCTGCAGATCCGGAACTCTGGAGAACGTCCCAGTAACGAGCAGATCATAAAGTTCTCCAAACTGTTTGAGGACGAGCTGACTCTGGACAACCTGACCCGACCTCAGCTGGTGGCTCTCTGCCACCTCCTGGAGCTCCAGTCCATTGGAACCAACAACTTCCTGCGCTTTCAGCTTATCATGAAGCTGAGGGCCATCCATGCTGATGACAAGGTATGAAGGGTTCAGCTCCACTTGATGTGTGATGTCCTCCCATTGGGGGCGATGCTCTTATGACCCATGTACCTGTATTCTCCAGCTTATAGCAGAAGAAGGAATAGAGAGTATGAGTGTGACCGAAGTGCAGGCGGCCTGTCGCGTTAGAGGGATGAGATCTCTAGGAGTCACAGAGGAACGACTGAGGGAGCAACTCAGCCAGGTAACAGAAATGATGAGTTAACTTTTCTACTTCTGTCTGGGCTCAGACTGAATTAGTGAAAGAGCGGGTTTATGGAGTTCTAGGAACACTTAAAGAGGTTAAAGCAGAGGGGACCACACAAAAAACACACACAAATTTAAATACTTCTCAACAATCAACTATGCATCCAATAATTCTTATTAAACAAGTCAAGGAGTAAATTTTTTTTTGTAGGAAAACAAACTTTAAATCTTTAAAAAATGAAGAAAAGAATGAGTTTGCAAATTCCTTTGGGTTCAGATGAAAAAAATAAAGAAAAACATTCTTCCTAACAATTTTGTTTCCTTTATTACATAATGCTTTATTATTATTTATTTTAAAATTTTTATTTCTTTCGTCCACTACCATATCAGATACCTAAAGGACTTCACCCTACTTTTTTCACATATTTTGTTTTGTTTCTGTGTATACTCACTGAATCTTGACATCTGTATTTGATATCACAATAATAATAATTAAAAAAAAGATAAGGTAAGAAGGCTTGTATCTATATCTAGAAAAGAAAATTGGTTCGAGCACACAGACTTGTAGCCTTTTTCCTCAGGCTAGATGAGGAAGTGGGTCAGCTTCTTCTGCTTGTTTTTTGCAGTGGTTGGACCTGCATCTGAACCAGCAGATCCCCACCTCTCTGCTGCTGCTGTCCCGAGCCATGTTCCTCCCTGACACTCTGTCTCCAGCGGATCAGCTCAAAACTACGCTGCAAACCCTTCCTGAGATGGTGGTACGTTCGCTGGAATGAACAGTGCAAAAAAACAGACTCTGAAAAGTACCTCCACCCTGTTTAGCCGTGGATACAGGCCTAGCAAGTTTAGTCGACTTCATTTGCTCTAAGTTAAGTTAACCAAGCCCGTTTATTTTTTTTCTTTTAGACCAAAGAAGCCCAGGTGAAGGTGGCTGAAATCGAGCTCTCCAAAGTGGACAATAAGACCAAACTGGAGACGATGCTGCAGGAGGAGGCGGCAATACGCCAAGACACCAAGGATCGGGAGATGGAGAGGCTGGCTGATGCTGCAGAGAAGGCTGCTAGGGTATGTGTGTGTTTGCATGTGCGCTCATGTGTCTATAAACCCAAAACCTTTGACATAAATCATACAGTTCAAAGTCAATGCTACCAAATACTGAGGAAATGTATGCAGACCTCTGATTTGGAGACATTAGTAAATAAATCTGACATTTTCTCTTATTACTGTGGCATTTAGCAAATAGAAATAATTTTAGTATTTCTACTAAAATAATAAAATTTTAGTACCACTGAGAAGTGTGGTCCCACCTAAAACAACAACAAATAATACAGACAGTTTGGGAGATTTTTGAACTTAATTAATTGGGATTTATCATGACAATCATAAATTAGAATTCCTATCATGACAAGAAATGTATCACAATAAATGATTAAAGATACAATAAATGCCAAGCCCTAATTCAGGCTCTGTACAAGGCAAACTCACATTTCACTTCAGGTTTTGGAGTTGCTATAACCCAGGTGTCAAACTGAAGGCCAAATCTGGCCCGCCGTAGCTTTTTATGTGGCCACATTACTGGGACATTACATCAATAAGTCTACAAACATTCACACAAAATCAACAAATTTGCAGATTTCTTTTTCTAATTTTACTGCAGATTTTCTTAAAATTGGTCAAAAACATTGGATTGAAGCCAATGGTGCCTCAGCCTTCAATATAGTCCGTAACTGACATGGGGAGTAATAAGAAGTCACATTGAACATCACATATTAGCACAAATATCTTCAAAATTCCTTACAAACATTTCTAAATTGGCAAAATCTGTAATTTTGATTGTAAAAAACCCCCACTAAAATAAATCACAAAATGCTGGAGGAACAGCTTTTTATTGATATTTTAACAGTTTAATTGGTTTTGTCAATATATTTTGGCACAACCGGCACTTTAAGAACATTCAGATTTGATAAGGCCCAAAATGAAAATGACTTTGACACCCCTGTGCTACAATATTAAAGATCCTAGAAACTATTGAGAAATAAACTTTTAATAAAAGATCTATTATCATATTCCTGTGCTTTATTTACATATCAATTATTACAGTTGATCAAAAAATAATTTCAGTGTGCTTCCACTGGACTAATATGTTTAACTTTCACATGTATGTGTTCGATTGGCCTCTTTTGCATGTTTGACTGTGTCTTGTTCTGCAGGAGGACGAGTTGGAGCTGGAAGTCGACGGTGCGAAGCACAGCGATGCAGAGCCTGCGTTGCTACAGGCAACCAGAGCAGCTCAGTCAGAGATTCTGAGGGACACAGCTCCTGTTATAGAGGGAAGCAAGGTAATATCATGAAACAGTAAATTAGCTGCGTTTCCATTACAAAGGCACACACATCTTTGACGATATTCTGCTAATGTAAAAAATGTTTACAATTTTCTCATTGTGGTGTTTGCATTAAACAAACACCACAATAAGAAATGAAATTAGTCACACATGAATAGGCTTGTTGACACAATAAGTCATTAAAAATCATGACAGCGACAAATGTAAACAGTTACATGAGATATATTCACAATTTAGCACTCATCATCTATCAGCCAATCAGAGGAGTCTCATTCAGTCATCCGAGTGACGAGCCCCGCCTACTTTAGAGCGGCTACCTATGCGGCACTTTGGGGAAATTGTAGTCTGTGATTTTATAGAAGAGTTAAATATTCAACATGTATCAGTGACACACAACTTTGTGATGCTGTGAGAGCTCTGGTGGAGCCAGCTGCACATTGTCAGAAAAAAGCAGAAACAAACCATCCTCCTCCAATTACTTCCTGTCATCTTCTTTATCGTTTGCGTCAGTAGTAACATCTGGCTGTCGATCACGTGACTCATTTGATGCAGTAAAAGTGTTTCCTTTGCAGTTTTTCCGAAATAAATCTCTTTCTGTACAGCTGAAAATCTACCTCATCCTAGTGCAAAAACTTTATCTCGAAAAACATGAATTATTTTCAAATTTGCTGCGTTTTCATTTATTTGCATACCAGTAATTTCAATTTGTGCAATTCTACAGTTAATGGAAACATAGCTAGTTTGTTTATACTCATTACTTCTGTACTTACTCGGATACTGATAAAAATAAAACAATGTCACTTGTCCCAGATAAATCAGTATTAGTGGGGTAGACTTTATTTATTTAACTCTGACCCTCTCTGTTCAGATGGAAAGCTTTTATCTCTTACTTGTTGTGATCTTTTTGTTTTCTCCCACCAGTATGAGCACTGGCACACGTTTCTGCGTATTCAGGTTAGGTTTAATGTTGCTCCCCTACAGCTGATGGATGTAGTGTTTGAGTTTCCTTAATGGAATATTAAACTTTATTTGTTGTTCTGTTCAGCACTCGTGTATTTGAGCCCTCCCTTTCCTTTCCTGTTGTGATCTTCCAGTTTTCATCTATATATTTTCTTCCCTCATGTGAGAATGTAATGACCCAGAATCCCCCCCTTGTAATCTCACATGTTGTCAGATTACAGCCATTTTCCCCTGTAAGTACAGCCACAAATCCTTTAAGGCAATAGTTTTCCCACTGGTCAAAGTTCAGGACCTACTTAATTTTTTTTCTCTCAAAGTACTTAAGTGAGTCTTTTCAATTCACTTATTCAAGCCTTAATTAATCAGAATACTGATCTAACAATTAGAGTAATCACTTAAAAATATTTTTAACACACTGTTTTCATGCACGTTTAAAAAAAAATCTCATATTAAGAAGCTGAAGCTATGACCAAAAAATGCACAAAAGCAGGCTCTTTTCTTCATACAATCACATTATTGTGTAGAACACTGGTTGTAAATATACATCAATCTTATCTGTGAAACATGACAGAAACGGGCTGCAATTATTATTTCTAAAGTATATCATAAGCTTTAATGACAATCCACTTGCAGAATATAATTTCTTTTGCCGTTCTTTGATTGTTTCTTCTCGTTCCAGAATGAGGAGATAACCAAAGACGAGATCCACCTTCTGAGTGACGCCTGCTCTAAGCTGAAGGAGCAGAAGAAGCTGCTGACTCTGGAGAAAGAGGAACTGGAGGATCTGAAGGATGACGTCCAGGAGTACAATGAGGTGCTTTTACACTCAGACTGTATTCATGTTCACTTCAGTTTTCACAAAAAAAAAAAATTTTTTTTTTTATTTAAAAAAAAATCACATTTTTGTCAATACATAAATGCACAGAATCATTTTAATCCTTCTGTGTGTCTCCAGGATCTGGAGGAGATCAAAAAGGAATTTTCCAAGAATGGTCAGGAGACGGCCTTGAGAGAATCGAAGGCCAGCAAGCGTTTGTCTAAGAGAGTCACCCGCATTATCGGTCGCATTGATAAAATCATTGTGGAGCTGGAGAAGGACAAAGTCATGCTGGACGGGCAGGCGGAAAGCGGAACCACTCTGCCTGTCGGGTAAGAGTCACATTTGCTCCACATCCTTTTTCTTTTACCCACATTTTTTTCACAGCTTTCTTATTAATCATTAACAAATCTTTCCATTATCATAAGCCTCCACATAAGGTGCTTTTTGACTGCAGGAATCACGGTAGTTTTCAGGGACCATTATATGTACCAAAAACTACAACCTTAACAACTGGGTGGAGGTTGCTAAGCATTTTGCACAGGTCACATATTCCCAGCATCCCCTCCTTACACAAAAGAAGAACTTTGGAGTTTTGCTTACGAACACAAAACTTAAACCCAGTCGTTCATATTGAAAATTTCAGCCTTTTACAATGAATACATTCAAATATGTGATTAGAATTACTTAACCTTCCTGGAAATATTAGAAAAACAAATTAAGTGACTTAATTTCAGCTATCCTGAGTAAATAAATGGCTGTGCTTAAAGCAATTGTAGGTATTTAAACCAGTAGTGTTAAATTATTTTACATTTAATTACAACATATTACAATTACAACTTGTGGCGCACTGATTGTAGTTTTCTAGCCGATCACAGACAGTAAAGCTGCTTTAACGAACAAGTTTGAAGTTTGCGTGTTGTAAACAATAAGAGTGATTCATACATCGTCAGTAGCCATAATTCACATCTGTTTCTAGAACCCACAGTCAAAACGCACCTTCTCATATCAGTACATTTCTTGTAAAATGGTGGTGGAGATAACAAAATACAAAATCAATCAATTAATGAATGTCATGATCGATCGAAACACCAAATCCAGACCTTAATTGATTTCAAATTTTGCAGATTATTCTTCACTAAGTATAGCGATGCCGTGAGGTAAGATGAACGGTGTCGAACCATTACTGCATGTCAGACTCTGACGTTGCATCATGGTTTTTCTCATGCTGAAATAGTTCTGCAGAGAATCTGTCTTCAGTCCTGTTCCTAACCTCAGAACTGCAGCAGAATTCTGCCAGCAGGTTGCTGTGTTTTCAATAGGCTTAACAGCTCTGATCTGTTGATTAATACTTTCAGACTTGATGCTTGATTTGTAAAATTTATAAGTAAAAAATGTTTGTCCAAAAAGCATGAAATTTTCTGCATATTGTAGTTCCTTTATGCAGCGAGGCTATGCTAACATCTGACTGAAACCATTAAAGCAGCACATCAGGCTAAAAAGAATATTTCAAGCAGCATGTTGTGCATTTTATTTCAGCATGGGTTCAATTACTTACTCAATCTGCTTGCGTCATCAACGAAACCCGTGAATCAGTTGGATCGGCGTGATCTAGGAGACCAGAACGAATGCAGCTTGTTGATTTGGGAGCTCTCCACCACATTTTACACCGTGCCAAAGCCGGTAACCGTTTCCTGTATGCAGTCTGTTCTACACCTTCAGGGAGAACCTGATCGGCATCGACGAGCTCATCAACGTCATGCGGCAGATCCAGAACATTCCAGAGAACAAGCTGCAGAGGATCGCAAAAGCCCTGGACGACAACAAGGACGGAAAGATCGACATCGACGACGTCATCAAAGTACTTTGAACACTAAACCTTTAACACTGCATACAGTGTAAAAGTGTTCATGCCCCATGACACATTACAGCCACAAACTTTTTTGCATGTTACTGGGATTTTATGTGACCAACTCTGAGCTTATGTGTAAGGAAATGATATATGGTTTTCCCTTTATTTTCATCTTCTTTTTTTTCCAAAAGAAAAAGAAGCTTTTTATCCATTTGTTTTCACCGCATTTACTCTGATACCCAGTGGTGTGCACAGTTCCGCTATTTAACTAATATGCTAATAGCAGAGCTAATCTTTTGTTTACTTTGAAAACATTTAGCTCACTTACCCTCTCCTAAATTAATATTTTGAGATCAATTCTAAAGCGCTTATTTGCTTGCCTGTTGTGCAAACTGTCAGTTGAAATAAGTTAGACGCCTGTGTTGACATTTTCTGAAGAATTACTCGGGAATTTAAATGTTTATGCTCTTATTTTGAAGTGGGTGTAGTTTACGCAGCAGTCCTGTTTCCTCTCTTCATATTCTCATTTAAAAGAAGAAAAATACAGGAACAAAAAACACGGGCAGTAAAGAACAAGATATTGACATAACTCCAATATCTAGGGACATTATAGAACCTGTAAATTATAATATCAAAAGCTAATGCTCAAAGGTTGTAGCCCTTAAAGGGAACATATATTTTTAATATCTAATGCTGTAGCGGAATTAATGTTTATGATTAGAGGTTTAGGGTTAAGGCGACTAACCTTTTAGTTAGCGGTGCCAAATACTGCATTTTCTTTATCTTTTAATAATTTACTTTGTTTGTAAACTTTAAGTTGAATAAAGCTCAACATCTGTGCTTAAATTTTCTTAAGAATTCTTCAAGAAGTTAGACATCTCATTTTGAATTAGGTGAAGCCCAGTGACCCGCCAGTTCAAAATTAAATTGGTGCTGGAAATTTGTAGTCTTTCAAGGACAGATGTAATTTGAATTGAAGTTAGCACTTCAGCATTAGCTTCTGCTAAATACCCTATTGGTAGAGCTCCTTAGTGACAGCAGAACTAACATTTATGATTAGTGTTTCAGGGGTTAGTTTTCAGCACTCAAAAAACTAAAAAGCACATTTCTTTGTCTAACCCATGTTCTTCCGGGCCGTGTTATTTTCAGATCGTGGAACTGATCGACAAGGAAGACATCGACATCTCTACTTCACAGCTGGCTGACATCATGGTCATGCTGCAGAAGGAAGAGAAGCTGATGGAGAAGGAGAAGGCCAAAGACAAAGCTGAGAAGGAGCAGGCAGCCAAACTCAACAGCTAACTCATCTTCCCTCAAAGACACAGAGCGCATTTGTAAAAAAAACAAAAAACAAAAACATAAAAGACCACAGATTAGCATAGTCCGCTACCAGATCTCGGAATACTTCGGACATCAAGTCAATGGAGAATTACAAGGTAACAGCTGCCATGTGGAAATAACTGCTTAACAAAAAAATGTATCAATAAAAAGGCCTCCTTCCTCTTCAATGCACAGAATTAATTTGAAAGCTATTATTCAACACCTTTTGGAGTGATCCTATATTATTATGTGGATACTTGAGTTTATGTAATTTTAGCTAATTTATTGATACAGGGAACAGGGGGACATGGAACCATGGTTGCTACTAAAAGCTTTGAGGAGAAATTTGATCATATTAGTGGATGTGATATTTAGAGTTTGGGGTGAAACATCTTGCCTTTCATTTCAATCATGTCATCTCACACAAATTACATCCATTCTGGACTTGCACAGTAAACGGTATAGTCGTTATTGTCATTCCACTAAGTGTTTTTTTTTTTCCCCCTTTATATTCACCCGCCATCCATTGTCATATACCTCCTTTCTCTTTTTCTCATTTGTGTTTGTTCTGGTTGGTCGGTACTGTTAGTAGCTGCTACCAAAGACGTTATTATACACAAAGCTCACATTGTGAATGTGAAACTAGCATTTTAATTGCATTTTAAAAGTGCTTTACATTAGTTTATTCTGGAAATGAAAGCAGATTTAGATTCATTCCAGTTAATACGGAGCTTCTCAGATGGTATCAGTTACTTACTGTGGTATACATCAATGTGTTGCAACATTTATACCTCTAGGAGCTCTAGCTTGCTGGGGACATTGATTCTTTGGGTGTCTCCTCAGGGGTCTTGTGCTGTAACATCGAATTCTAGCGGATCTTTGTTGATCTGACTGTTTCTGTAGAAGCATTGTTGGATTGAGATTGCAGTTTATAGGCCGTGTTGGTGCTTTACACTCTCTGTCTAGGCATGGGTCAGTTACTGTGTATCAAAGTATTCTGATGTTGGAAAAAGTGACGACTTGAACACCAAAACACAGCATCCTATTATTTCTGTGCTCTAAAGCTCTCATAAAGTGGCAGTATTATGTAAAGTCAACCTTTTTTAAGCTTTCCACAATTTTTTATGTAAATTTCTCATCACAAACATACCTGTAGTGTTGATTTGATTCTTTCATGCATGTTGGAGAAATCCTTAAATCTCCACAGTAACCATTCAACTGTGCAAAACACCTGGGTGGACTTAGCCCCGCCTTGAAGGCGCAGCTCCTCCTCAGAGCTACAGTTCCCAAACTTCCGCCTCACAGAGCAGCTCTCTCCCACTCTGTTCCTTCAGACTAGCCAGCAGCAATTAGCAAACATCTGATGGAACTTAGGATTTGCTGAACTCATTATAGGAGCTACTTCTCAGAGCAACATTGGTAAAAAACATTGTTAAAGGGTTAATAGAGGAGCCATGTTGTGATCACTTTCTGAAGGCGGCGTTTTAGACAGAGCAGAAGTTTCTTAAAGAGACGGACACCCAATTTCTAGGCATTAAATTACAAAGACAAATTTCTTTGAAGTTGTATTTCTTATATTTAGCATTTTTATAACAACTGAAGGTAACATGGCTGCTTAATTATGCTATTAAACTATTCTATGTGTCTGGAAAACACATAATACTGCCCCTTTTAATAAGACGCCAGAGCGGAATTTACCAATTCCTCTCACCCACCCACTGCTACACACGGCCTGTGAAGCAAAAAGAGAGCAACTGCACTTTTCTCTCACTTACAGTAGAAGTAAACTGGACCGAAAATGTTCGAACCATAGACAGGGCTCTAATTGCAACTGTTGTGTCTATAATTAGCTCGTCTGTTCAGCAGCAAACTGCAGGCCAGCTACCCGAGCGGATAGCCTGACTAATTAACATGCTAATATCAGCTTATTATACTTGTTACTCTTGAAATTTTCAAGAGTCGAGTTTCATGACTACTTATTCTACATTCTTTCTTCACTGAATCAAAATAGAAATAACTGAATGCTAGACCATTAGAAAAATGCAATACTTCAGTGACAGTTGGAAAAGTTGTTTGTTTCAATAAAAGTAACTAGATTGTATTTTACATCTTTGCTTAAAATTTAGTTGTAAATTGTGTTTTTATTCAATGTTATGAGAATGTCACACTGGCCCATGCCTAGCTGCGTCCCTTAAGACGTTTAAGGACTACTTGACTCTTGGCATAGAGAAGTCTGTCACATTGAGGATGAGATTTTTATTTTATCTTTTCAAAGCAATACCCGTAAGAGTGCTACTTAATGTCTCCAAGCAAAGCACAGCTCTGCAACAGCACTATCAGTTTCATTTAGTGGTTATGGCTGGTTTTTATATGTAGTCTCACCTCCTTGTAAAGTGCCCAGGTTGCACTATAGTGCTCAACACCAAATCCTGGATACTGCTAAGAAAACAAAGAAAACCCAGACAAACAGAACCGCTATACGCACCACAAACCAAACATCTGTCCTAGCTGGTTTTATGAAACTGGAGGTTTTTACATTTGTTTATGAAGAGGGTAAACTTGGAGCTTGAATGGTTCATATTTGCTCCACATGTTAGAATTCTGGTAGAATTGGCCTTTCTAGGATAAATACAAAGTGGCCTTCTCTTGATGCATGTACTACTAATGGTTCATGTACTGTTTGTATATTTATTTATAATTTTTTTAGACCTTTAAGGAGATTATAATATTTGTTTGGTTATTATGAATATGAGTGTAGAAAAGATTATTTTGAATTTTACCCTCAGACCAGTTTCAAAATATTACACTGCAGCTATGAATGTGTTAGTTTTAAACGGGGATTTTTTTTTCTTTTCTTTCTTTCCTTTTTTTTTATTAAAGAAAAATTATAATTTCATGTACAGGGACAAAAATATTCATACCGTTGAACTGTAGATACAGATACAGATTCATCTGTATGAATCTGTATTCATACAGATGAACTGCACTGTATATTCATACAGTGCAGTCCACGTTTTGTCACTGTACAAACACAAACTGTTTTTTTTTTTTATTGGGGTTTTTGGGACAGAACCAAAGTGGTTCATTCATATGAAGTTTAAAGCTTCATATCTGACTTGTAGTGTTCACCATCTTCCCTGTCGATGCTGAGAAGAGGCATTCCCACAGCATAATGCCACCACCCCCGTGTTTCACTGCAGAAGGGTGTCTTCAGAATAGGCATTCGCCACTAAATTGGTCAGCCTTGATTTCCGTAATGTCTGCAGTAAACAGTAGTCACCCCACCATTGCTAACTTTGTGACTTTGTCATTATATTTACAGGTTTTAAGACAAAAAAAACCACAAAACTGTATTGGCCAGAATCAGAATTGCCGTTTCAAGATCGGCCTAGAAACTGCGATCGATGCACCCCTACTTTGGCGTGATGTACAGTGGTAGTTTTTGGCCAAAATGTGCCAATTTCCTCCCATTTTTAGATGATGAATTGAAAAAAATATGCTTTAGATACTGTTTTATCCTTGTTTTTTTCTCCTCATCAAGATATTTGTCACATAAAATCCTAATAGAACACATGAAAGTCTGAGACAGTAACAAGCCGAAATGTGGAAACGTTTAACAGTACAGTAAATGAAGCGGCTTGGCAGTTAAATATGTCAATATGTAGTTTAATCAGATCTCCAAGTAAATGTTACTCTGATTAAACAATGTTCCCGTTTAAGAAAAAGTGTTTAAAAAAAATTAGCTTTGTCTTTTAATCTGCAATATAAAATAGTATGAAATGCAATATGATCTGTGCAATGTAATAAGTCAAATGTTTAGCTATTTTGCTAGTTTAATCACCTGAATTAAATATTTTAGGCAATATATTTACTGCAGTTATCAGGCAAAATAGAGCAGCACTGATTTTAACTCGAGTTGTTTTTGACAAATAGTTTTCTACGCCTGATTTTTGATCATTTTCAGAGTCATATAATCCTGAAAAATGTCTTTAAAGGTGATCATTTTCTGGCTGCGACTGCTGAACGTCCTTACTCCCCCAGGAGAGGTTTGAGTCTCTGCTAAGTTGAGCTAATGTTGGATAGTCTGTGCTCACTGCCTATGCGCTGGTATTCCTCTTTGGGATTCCTCAGCAGTATTCTGTAAAGGTGCCTGGCACAGTTAGACATGACTGATAGGTTCTTAAGATAGCACCGAGTCGATGACACTCACTTTAATCCCTTCCTGGAATCCATTGATGATTAGCAGCTTGTTCGTCGTCCGTGTTCAGATGGAGTCTAAACCCAGATGTGGGCCAGTTGGTGGATTGTTTAGGTCAGGCGTGTCCATCTGCAGCATCAATCAGCAGCCGGTGTAAGCGTGAAGAAGAATGCATACTTGGATCAAATGTTTGATTCTTCACCAGTTGATGGATAAACTCACTTATCAGCAGTAACATATCTATGGAAGGATAGGGTTTTACATTCACACGAGAAAAAAAAAAATCCCAAACTCTCAATACTTGGAAGCTAAGCCCTCAGAAATGTAATATTCTTGTTTTATATCCTGTCAGCAAGTCACTAATTAGATCACAATGTTTGTAGATGCACCCAGTGGAGGTGAGTGGGTGATTTCAGTAAGGCTTTTACTTGCCACTACCAATTTTGCATTATTCTGATTTCTGCTTAAGAACTATAACATAAGAATGTTTCAGTAAAGTGCATGTGTCTTAAAGATCAACTATAAAACAGGCTTTAAGTATTTTAAAACCATTCCAAAATGGATTTTCTCATGTTGGAGCTCATGACCGCTACTGATATATAACATCTCTATTCGTTGAGAATATTGAGCTTCAATCTAACTCACAGACTCACAAGACTCGGCTTTTCCAAATCCAGTATGCTCCATGATCGACAGCAGGATAAATCCAGAACAACTCTGGAGCGCTGTGGTGGCGCAGGGGTAAAGCATACAACCCAGATACGGAGTCCTTAGTCCTCATCGTGGCCGTCACATGTTCGAGTCCTGACCTGAAGGTTGTTGTCTTTGCTCTTACTCATAACCCGCTTTCCTGTCTGTCCACTCTGAACTGAAGGCCACTACAGCGGATAAAACATAAAAAAGAGCAACTTTGCCACACTCCATTTAGTCTCTTTTCTGTTGGAAGGCTTGATTTCTCTCGCTCTCTTGCAGCATTAATGAACTGCAAACATGTTTCAACATGCCATGGAAAATATAGTATCTCTTTACACAGATTTTTATTACGAGGACATATTAGGACCTTCTGTGGATAGAAAAAAAAGAGTAAACATTGGAAATTTCAGGGTTTGAAAAATCATCTCTACCTTCTTCGATTTCAACTTAAGCAACTCGATGATAGCAAAAACCAAGCTAACGTTGAGTCGCCTTACTGCTGTAACAACATCTGCACAGAAGAGTGTTCCTGTCAGGCCAACCTGCTAGCATTTTTAAGGTGCGTTCATTGATCAAAACCCATCCAGGCGGCCACAGATCAGGGCAGATCAAGTTGAAATCTTCAGATTCTGCTCACCAGTTATTTTGTGGTGCATTTCTAGTGTATATTATTAACACCCATTATCTTTATGTGCTAATTTGTTTATGAGGAGTGGATGAAAACCTGTCCAACCAAACACGAGTAGCCTTTCTGCACGCAGTTGGGCAGAAGTCCTCAGACATTTTGTGGTTGACAGAAAAAAAAAAAATGTTTCCAGGTGTTCATTTAACATGAAATGTTAGTTTTTTTGGCAGGATAAAAGAAGCTTTGCTGCTCACCGTTACGCCTTTGAGACAGTTTTTTGTTCTGGTGTCTAAGCTAGGTACAGCTGAGGAAGAAGTCTTCCTTCCGATTACTTACTGTTTATGGGGAGGAAGACAAAAGCTGCAGTTATGGAAACTGACTGCAGAGTCTTACCTCGGCGGAAACGCACTGTGCAGCTAGGTAGCTTTGTCTGAAACGATCTCAGGGTGTAAATCTTCAGTCCGGCGGGATGAAGGATCAGCGTTAGGGAGACTGAATCCAAGCTACAAACCGTCCTTTAAGATCCCTGCTAAGTTTGCCGGACTGAAATCCTCTTTGTGATTCTTCTAAATCTGTTTTTCCACCCTTTTGTGGGCACAAAAGACAATAATCTAAGAAAACATCATCGCAACTTGAACAAGCCGTTTTGATGTGTCTTAGAAACAAGAGAAACGGCAAAAAGAAGAGCTGTTCCATTAGGTTCTGACTGAATCCACCAGAGATTTTGGTCCCGCTGCCACGTGAGGAAATCATCCGGGGCGTGTTTAAGAGCAGCAGGAGCTCCGTGTTCCTAAATGGAAATAAAATTTGATTACCTAAATGAGACTGAAATTGGGATAACGTATCACTGAACGTGGAACCTGAGGCTGCGATAGCAGTAATCTCAGATTACATTCAGTGAGAAAGTTTAGGACTTGATATTACAACGTGCTTTATAAATCAACTTGAATCTCATTTAAAAAGCAATTTATTTATTTTTTTGCTAATGTGCATCTAAAAAGTATTCAGCGCTTCACTTTTCCTACTTTTTACATTACAGCTTGTTCCCAAATTAATTAGCTATTTGAAAAAAACATAAAAATCTCATGAAAGAAGTGAAGAACATCTGAATACTTTCCAGACTTACTCTACGTTGTCTTGAGTTTCTGTAAAGGACGGATCATGAACAAAGTGTACCAAAAGTTGTTTAATAAACTGTAAAGGTTCTCTTATTTTTCACTTAATTTGTTTTTCTTTGTCACGTTCTTCATCCTCTGTCTATTTTATTTGGTCACTAAGCACATCCACAGCACAGCTGTATGCTGCCAGTCATTTTCTAACACATTCATGAGGACATTGTCATTTTTCATCCTAAATCCCGATTTTGTATGTTTACCAGCCTCTCCCATCTGATGCCACTTCCAGAGGCTCCTCCCCTTCCTACCATGGCATTTTAGGACCATTGTACATGGCAAAAAAACCCAAAAACAAAACACTGTGAAATTTTCTAGAAAAAACATGGGACATTTTGGAATTTTCGACTTTTCACTCAGATTTACAAAAGTTGAAAATTTTTGACTTTTAAAATTAGGAAATTTTCCACAAAAAAAAAAAAAAAATTCTTGATACAAGTCTCAGAAGTTCAGAGTTGTTGTTTTTTTTCTATTTCAGAAACTTCCCTTGTTTTGTCCAGAGAATTTCTGAGATTAATCTGAAAATTTCAGAGTTTTTTTGGTGGAAATTTACTCCTTCTTTTTCTATCTACAGTGGCCCTAACATGCCGTCGTACCATCCAGAACAATGTTGGTGCCAATGTGTTAAGTGGTTATTTTAACAGACAAAAACGGGACACTCAACTCGTAAAAATGGGGGGAAAGCACTTGCTCTGAGAATGATAATGCAGCTCCGAACAGAGAAGTACTGTTTTGTCATCTTAACTGAGCTGAAACAAACTTCTTTATATATGTGGAGCTGGTGAAAATGTGTAAAAAGCTTAAAATGGATACTTTATTGCAGTAGCATGATCACAACAAAACTAGCCTTCAGTCTGAGTACATTTATTCAGTGGGACAATAAAAGCTCATGTAAAAATGGATGTACAAGCTGAGTTCACTTTGTCCAGCTGTAACCAGACCTGTTCTTACCACTTCCTGTTCTTAATCAAGACTCAACAGAACCTACCTGACAAAGTAGAAGGCCAAGCAATCATCAAAAGCCAGACAGAATCCAGTGTTCCATGGAAATTCAGGAACAAGAAAACTAGTGGAAATGCACAAGTCTGGAAAAGGTTGTAAAGCTGTTTCTAAAAGTTGAACCACACTGAGAGCCATTATCCACAAATGGCAAAGAACAAATGGAGGAGTGGCCGGCTGACCAAAGTTACCCTAAGAGTGCAGTGATGACAAAAGACCCCAGAACAACGTCTAAAGACTTCAGACCAGCGTACATGACTTCACCATGAGAAAACTGGCCAAAAATGGCTCACATGGCACAATTCCAATAAGGAAACCACTGCCGGGCAAAAGGATCAGGAAGATTAACCTTCAGTTTTCCTAGAAAATCTCTTGAAGATCCTCAAGACTTTAGGGATAATGCTCTGTGGACTGATGGAATAAAGGTGGAATTTCCTGGAAGGTGTCCGACATTTTGGAAAAAAAATAACAGTAGAAAGGGAAGTCATTCCGAAAGCACAGCCTGGTGGTGGTAGTGTGGTGATGTGGGGCTGTTTTGCTGCCTCAGGACCTGGAAGACCGACTGTAAATGGAACCAGCTGAACATCCTGAAAGAGAACGTCTGGCCATTGGTTGGTGACCGAAAGCTGAAGTAAATCTTTGGTTTTGCAGCAGGACAATAATCCAAAAAACACCAGAAAGTTTGCTTCTGAATTTGGACAAGTCTTGACTTGACCTTACGAGGGAAATTCATGGTTAAAAACTCTCCAGTGTGGGTGACTTACAACAATTGTGGAAAGAAGTGGAAATGTTTGATTGCGGTCGGTGTTGCTAAGGGTGACCAAAACAGTTGTTGTGTTTAAAGGGGAATTGCTTTTCCACATCAGAACATGTAAATTTTTAAAATGTATTTTTTTCCCCTCACTGACACTCCCCTAGTCATGGAAACTTTGTGTTCTTTACTCAATAACAGTATCCACACAGAAGATGGTCAGTGTGACCTCTTAGCACCAAACCCCTTCTGGACAGTTGTCGCAAATTGACCACAAACCATCATACAACCAGGTTTGCTGATGTACATTCACATTCAACTCATATCAAGAACTTTACCATTATGTATCGGTTCGAGAAATGCCAAATGACGCCCAATTTAGCTGATTTGCATGAGCTATAATCAAGTTCACAGTCTAATTAATTTAGGGTTTCACATGAAAAACGAATTACGAGTCCAGTTTAAAATCCATTGATGTTCCCATTGCTTCTTGAAATTTTTCTCAGATTTTTCTCAGCACTAATCCCTCTAGAAGGATTCACACGCGCCTCATCGAAGCCCAAAACTGGAAAGTTTAAAAAGAAAAGTGAAAACAGTTTCCAGTAAAAAAAACACAAAAAGGACATCAACGAGATCCGTGTGTGTGTGTGTGCGTGTGGTAAAACCGAAATACCTAACGAAGTCGTTGAAAGCCGAGGGAACTGGCTGTAGTCTGCTAGATGAATTCCCTCTTTGTTTTTGCTCTTCTGTTTCCATTTGGCGTCCCATCGCCATGGAGAATCCAGATATTTTCCAGCTCTGCAGGTAGGTGTCAGGAGTTCGCTCAGGAATGAGCTCAGTGCAGCCTGGACGGCTCAAGTATGTTAATCTCAGGAAGCACGGTCCGTTATTTACAGCTACAATTCAGATGATGAAGTGCTAATTGCAGATTGGGAAAGTGTGTAGTTAAAAGTTCAAAGTGGCCTCAGGAACAGAAAACGATGATGCTGACGGCTTTATTGCAGGCAGTCCAATTTGTGGATGGTGCAGTGGATTTAGAGGCAGGCCTGAGTCTTTTATTTCGAAGATATAGAAATTATTTTGTATTACTATAAACCAGCATATGTCTCCAGTGTAACAGAGTTGAGAATATTACCAACACAGTGATATATTTCAGTTTGAAAACTTTGAGATAAAACATTTGGGCTTAGAGGGAAAAGGGATGGTTGTGTATAAGACTTAAAAAGCGTACTTCAGTACATAAATGAGCCAATATAATGTCAAACTAAATCACAAATGGATCCATCATCCAGAATTCTGCAGATCTCTTGGCAGAAATGAAATCTCATTTTGAATTTTTTTAAATGTGACAAAACCAATGGAACTGAAAATACTAAGAAATAAATCTCAAATCTTTTCTGAGATCAGAATTCTTATCCCCGTTTTTTTTTTTTTTTTTACTTCAACTTGCCCACACAAATTATAGCTTATTTTGATTTCTGTTAAATATCTATCATATAAAAAGATATATTCGCAGTGACCAATATACATTTTCTTTTAGCCTGCCTGCCAATTTATATTAGGAGTAAAAACATCACAGCGTTTATTTGAAACACAAAATTATAGAGGAGATGACTGTTCCAAGTCGGCTAGCTCTTAGCGATTAGCGCAGTTAGCAAGGCCAATACCACAAAAATACTTGTCTTCTAGCATACATTCTGGGAAATATTCTTACCATAACTGGGACTCTTCCAACAGGCTGCCAATCATTTCACATTCCAGTATGTTACATGAGGAAGGTTAAAGCTTGGAGGGTCAAAACATAGCAACTTTGCTAGCTAGCTAAGTAAATTCCTGCGAAAGGAAACCACCTGTGAAATATCACTGAATTTCCTTCCAATTAAGGAAGGAAATCTTTACACTGTGCAACAGAGTGTAAGGATTGTGAATGGCAGCAACACAGCTACAAAAATTGAAGAGTGGGTTCAGCAGATTCCAAAGGGCAGAGTACGGAGTTCCTGTTGCCTTCAAATCAAGAACATCAACCACTAAGTCAGGCAATCAAATGGGCAATTTCCAGTTTGACAGTTGCCAGGGATACATTTGTCTTTGATTTGGTGGAGATGGACTGTTTTTCAGGAGAGGGTCTCAGCGACTTTTGTCCTAAAAGAACTCGTATAACTTTGGAGGAGCAATTTGTGGACGGTTCTTTCGGTGTCAATATGGCTGAGCACCAGAGTCTCAGACAAGCTCAACAGAGCCATACGGTGGATGAGGGAGTTTGAACTTGACTGAATTTGTACTTAGTTCTGGCTTCATTCCCACTGAACACTTTTGGGATAGATTGGAGTGGAGACTGCTGGCTTAGCCTTCTCATCCTACATCAGTGTCTGACCTCACAAATAGTCTTCTGGAGGACTGCTCAAACATTCACAAAAGAGGCGGCTGAGCGAAAGCTTTTTGCAAAAATAATGTACACAAACGGTGTTGTCAAGGCGACCAGGTCGTGATAAGATACAGTACAATCAGGAAAACATCTGGTTTTCTCAGTTCATATTGTTTAGAAGTTATTCACATTCTTGTAATATATCTGTTGTTGAGGCATTCCTACTGAATTTTCACATATTGTTTTAACTACATTCATGTAGATGTTTTATCTCAACTAAATGCTGAAATTTGGACTAATTCAGGTCTGAAGGTGCAAGTTTAACCATATAAGGACACAGCCTTAACTGCTAAATATTTAATTTACTTATTCAGTTGTCATTTTAAAGCATTTTGCAAATACTTAATATATGTAAATACAAAATAATAAGAAGATGTTGGGTCTTTAATGTTCTGGAAAACCCCTTACAGCTCCAGTATGAATCCTATTTCTGTAAAATTCTCCTGAATATTTAGTCTGTTTTTGATTGGACAAATCCACTGGTTCTTCATGTCCTGTTGCAAAAGAAGAAGAAAAGACTGTTTGAACTATACATAAAATACTCTGTTGAAATCTATTTTAACAATTTGTCACAGGCTTTATCCTGCTGTACTGTAAACCTACACGCCACACAAATATCTTCACAAACTTTCAACGTTTTGTTTCCAGAAAACCCTTTAAAGTGTTCTAGGTTTAAAGTCAATAATCAGAAACTCTCAGTTTAAACTCCAAAGGAAGGTTGTGGTTAAAGTGACTGTTTTTGCTCATTGTCTAATTTCTCCTAATGCTAGTGTTGCATGTTATTTCATCGCATAGGTTCTATTATCCACTACTGAAAACGGCGTTCGACTGAACCAAACTGGTGCCAGAATTAATTCACCAAATATTATTTCATATGCTTTGAAGCGTTTCTGAAAATGCATTAATGTCTGGATTGTTGTTGTGTTGCTTCCTCAGTCAAGACAGAAGAATGTTCTTTTGCCTCGTTAGCTCACTGCACAACAAAGCAACTTTACAATGTCATGCATGTTCCCAGACTGTAAGAACTTTCTAAATGTTCTCCAACGCAGAGGAACATTTTCATAAAAGTGTTCCCTGGAGTCTGCAGCTGTGTGAAGCACACGGTGCTGTCTGCTCTGTTAAAGAACTGAAGCAGAGCTGGACCAAAGTCCTGTGAACGCATCGCTTCAAACACGCAATAAATCTTCCAGCACAGCTTCCCTCAGTGTTTCTTGTCTTTTCATTGATATAAACTGGTTCCACTGTGACGCCACGTTGTATTTATCATCTCTGAATAAAGGCTTTCAGTTCTGTTTTCAAAGTGAAATCCCTTCAGAAATGCTTATTTTTGGGCAACTTTCTTTGGGATTTCTTTGGGATTTCCTTATTAATTCCTTATTAATTGTTTAATGAGTTTGTGTTTAATGAGTTTAAGGGTTTTTTTTATTATTATTATTTATTTTTGTTTTAGTGAAATATTGAATACAGAGCATTTTTAACCAAACATAAAATCGATGACGCTCCTGCTGTTTGCATCCAGTCCGCTAGGTGGCAGCCTGCAACAGGGTTTCGGTCAAGCAGAGGAGCAGAGCGCCAGCTTCCGTCTCTGTTCCGGATATCATCTTAAGCGTCTTTTTTTTCTAGCTGTTGTGTTAAAAATAACTTCCGGGTATCTTTTACTCAACACTTTATCACAAAGTGAAACACATTATATAGATTAGTTAATCAGATGGATGTTTGAAAGCCCTTATCTATGTTAAATATGATTATCTCCAATTTACCTGCCAATAAAAACATCACAATGACACATTAGACCAATAAAAAGAAAATATTTTCAATATAGAAATGTGGCCTTAATGAAAAGTATTTTTGTTCACTTAAATTTCAATATTTCATAAGAAATAATGGTTTGTCTGATGGAATTATGGAAATGCGAGGATAATGTTATGTGTGTCCATGTACACAGTATTAAATGTAACTGAGACTCACTGAGGAGTTATGGTGGATTTATTTATTAATGTCTTAAAAATCAGAGTTTTACATAAAGAATGATTCATTTACTATCTCCTTAAAGAACGAGGAAACGCTCTGGTGATGATGTCATGGATTTAGAACATTCTGATAGGTTCGCCGGCACATTGAAGTTAACTGGAGGAAAACCTGTGGATGTACTTCAATTCCATACCTGGACTTCTAGTTTGCCACAACGGGAAAGTCAAAGGAAATCAAGCAGATATCAGGAAGAGAATCGTGGAGCCTTATAGGTCTGGTTCATCCTTAGGATCAACTCCCAGCTGCTTGAAGGTTCATCTGTTCTAACAGTTTACAGACACGATGGGGATCTCCGATCATCACAGGACTCAGGACGTAGACGGGTTCTGTGACCCAGAGATGACATTTGGTCCAAAACGGACAAACTGACCCCAGAACAAAAGCCAAGATGCTGCTGTACCTGGTAGCTATCATTGTTTGTAAAGCTCTGGGTTCAGCTTTGTGGTCAGATCCTGCTGCACGATGAAATGATCGTGGCCCGTTGGCTCCGTGAAGCACCGAGTGTTGGAATAAAAGCCCATATGGAATAGGATCATGAGTTACTTCAAATATTTAGCACACATTTTTCCTTTTCCTTGTGATTGTCAATAACTGTCAGCAGTTTTAACCATGATATTTTAGCTCACGTCACGCCAATAACATACATCACATGCATTTCTGACACACAATTTCTATACTTTTCATTAAGTATAAAATTTTTAATTTTCTCTCAAAAATATCCTGATTTGTAAACTGCGGTTTTGTATTTACTCTGGTTATATATGTTGGATATTTAAAATTGTTCCATTTGTGGTGAACAAAACTGTTGCCATGGGAACTAGTCCGGTAAAGGAAAAAGATGGTCCGTCACATCTCCATTACAGCTTCCGCCACTGAAGCTAACTTGAGTCAAGATGAACCGATTTTACAGAACGGATCCGCGTAAAACCGAGCGACAGACAAACCTCTGATTTAAAGGTGTTCTGTCATTTTTGTGCTCTCCTCTTTGTGTGGGTCCCTCTCCCAACTTTATTTGTGCATTAGTGGCTGAGCCGCAGCGAGCGCTCCAGGCCTGCCTGCCTTCCAGACCAAACACACATCCATCTCTGTCTCCCCCGGCTGCTTGTGACCCCTGCGTTCTGGCGTGGAGTTAACCTTCACTCTGGCGTCCATAAACAGCCCGGCTCCTCACCGAAGGCCACCCAGACTCTGTGGTCACTCTCTGAGATCAGCATTAGTGGGAGCTGATGGACGCCCTTGAACCGACGGGCCTCACCAGTCACCAAGAGTACAAACAGAAACAATTTTAAAAGCGTAATAAAACTGCGCGAAGCTCCCTCCGCCGTGCCATTTCTCTCCTCCGCTTTGTGCCTTCATTATGTTTTACGCGCTGTGGGGGATTTTGCTCGAGAGCTGCTCAGAGTTGATATAGTTGAAACGTTGACCAGCAGGACAGCTTGTTCTTCTTTTATGGTTTTTGTTCCACACGTCGCTTTTCTGTTTGAGCGTATTTCAGAGTTTGTGCCATGAGTAATGAGGCTGAACATTTTCTCGGTTACTGTAGGCCGTGCTTTTACTTCGTCTTTGGCTACTTCTTGTGCTGAAGCCAAGGATTCATTAGAGTATGGAAGTATAGTGGCTACAGCTGAAACTCCTTTTTTCACATTTGGTGACATTACAACCACAAAACATCCAATTAACTCAGAGCATCAGTCTTTCACTTCAATATGTACATATTTTTAAGTACTTTTTAAAATCAATATTCAAGAATTATCGACTTAAAACAAGTGGCGGGCATGCTTTGGCTAATGTGCTAGTAGTGACGCTAACTTTAGCGCGTTGGTGTTTTTGCTAACCTATGAAGTTTTTATCGCACTTAGCTTCCCCTAAGTTAGTATTTCCAGACAAATTCTGAAATGCTAATTTACTTAGCTATTTTGTAAACGTTCAGTTGGATAAAGTTTTGAGTCATTTGTGTTGAGGTTTTAGTTATCAACCAATTAAGAAATCATCAAGTAGCTCATGTTTAGGTAGCAGTAGCTACGTTTCCTCTCCTTTTGTTTTTTTAAACGGCATCATCATCATCATCATCATCAACAACTTTTTTAAAGACACATGAGAAAATAATAATAATAATAATAATTTAAAAACACAGCCTGTAGTTCTAGAGTTAAAATCTACTGAGTGATTCCTTAGGCAAAATCAGTAACCGAGTTAGCATTACACATCAACTATAAAACTGAAATGTTGAGTTTATTAAAAAAAAATATATATAAATTCCTGAAATGCAAACTGTGCTATAGAGTGTGATATAAAACATGTTGTCATTGACATATAGTTTATGTCAACATAGTTGAAAGTAGCACTTTAGCGCTTTAGAATTAGCTTCCACTCAATTACTATGTGGCAAAGCACTTAAGTATTAATGTAACTAATGTTTATGGTTAGTGCTTTAGGGTTAGCACCACTAATATTTTAGTTCTGGTTAGTGCTTTAGGGTTAGCACCACTAATATTTTAGCTAGTTGTGCCCGCCACTGCTTAAGGCTAGCTCACATCTTGCTAGAAAGTTACTTGTAAGCTAGTTTTGTGTTATTTTAAATATGGTTTGATAACTAAAATAAAAAATACTATTTTACCAACTATATCAATACACTTGGTAAGTTTTTGTGTTTTTGTAGTGTGTTCCTGCTAAGCTATAGCATTCTCACAGAATGATGCTGCCACCACCATGTTTCTCGGTTGACTCCATTTTTGATGTTTATATGCAGAGTTGTTAGCTTACTGTGTTTTTCATGCAGACCAAAAGTAAACCAACCACATCAGCTTTCTCAGAAGGCTGCATTATGGTGCAAAAGAGGCTAAAAATACATGCATGCCACACTTTTCATCTTTTTCAAGCCAGGCATCGTTTTTCATCCACTTCCCAACGGTTTGTAACTTTGTGTTGGTTATACATTCATAGTAAAATGAATGCTGGTTGTCAAGTTACAAAAACAAATGCGAGTTGTTGTAATGTTCAGTAACAAAAGCAGCTTTAGGACGTGACAGAATGAGAGAACCGCCAGTGTTCATGTTTTCAAAAGTGTAAGTAATTCAAAGGAGTACATCAAACGTAAAATGGGTTTGAATCCCACCAGTTATTACCAACTCTGCAATTCTCCCGGCTTTCCGTAGCTTTTCAGTCGATTTTACATATTTTACTTATATGGACTTCAACAGCCCTGCTAGAGCTGTTCTTGTTACCGGCAGCAGCTGCAGGGAAGGTGATTTATAACCTTTAATAGACCCTCTCTGGCAACTTCCGTGCTTGAAATACTCCTCAAGTCATAACTCAGCTTGCGAATGATCATTATCCACAATAAACACGTCTTATGGCTGACAGCAAATAAAGATTTGAAAAGTCACTGGTTCTTATTTGGAGGGGGAAGCAAAGGATGGATGAGGCAGCTTCCTCAAAACATTTTTACTTCGATTTATTTGGAGAGAGACACACTATTGTCTTCAATTAATGTTATGTTTTCAGACGTCCTGCCATGTCTGTTTTACTGCCAGTATTTTTCACTCAGTAGTGAAATGGCAGCAATTCGGTCGTTTTTGACAAACCCATCAGAGTGAATTGAGTTGTCTTGAACTCTGAAATCGGTGACTTTACTAACACCAGTGCACAAAAAGAAAAACGTTCAAATTTAACCGTGCACACAGGACATAACATTTCCCACGCAGAGAACAGAACATTCAGTTCAGGTTTGACGTATATGTTGCGATGATTAATAAGTGATCATCTGAACTCGGCTGTGGTTGATTAGTTACTTTAAACACCTGCTTTGCTGATGATCTGTCAGGGTTGGCGTGAATCGACTTTTTTGTAACTGAACTGAAACGCATAGAATTCCACAGCAAGTCTACCCTAAAGGTTGTCAAAGTCAAGCTAGCCTAACTGAGCCTCACTATTTTTTTCAGTTAAAAATTTCTCCTGAACTGTGACATGTGATACCTTTGGACCTTGTTAACTAGTTGCTGTAGTGTTGATAATTAGCAGCAATGTGCTGTATCTCTTCTTCTCCTATATATCACGCATACATTTGAGATTTAGCGCGTTACGCTAACAACTTGACCGGTAAAACTAATGGTAGTCATCGTCGGCAAGACGTTTTTCAGGATCTTGTGCGCGTGACATTACGTTTATAGCAGTACCTATAAATGTGATCCCCCAAAATTTATATAATTTTTAAGCAATTTAGTAATTTTTATTAATAAAAATCCCGAAATATTGTCAATTAATCTGATTTTGTCCTCTAAGTTTTAAAGGACGATGCAAAACGCGCATTCTATCGAAAAGAAAAAAGTTTTTGGGACCTCCCCTAAAAGTTGACGCCCTGGGCTACTGCCCCTCTGAGCCCGTTCTAAAGCCACCGGCCCGTCCAACTTCAGCATGCTGGTCCCAAACCCTGGTGAGGGAATGCCCAGTGGGCGGCAGCAGCTGACGCAAACAAAATCCCTGCGACTGCAACGTGTTTACCCACCAACATGCAAATCCACTGAATTAAGCATCCTGAGCCTCGAGAGCTAGTCTGGAAAGTGAGGTTTGCATTTAAATGCAGATGGCGTTCGGGGGTGACTGCAGGCCAAGAGTTTGGACGGCTGCTCAGGCTCCCAGTTCAGTGCGGTGAGATGCAGAGGAGCTGCAGGTGGTAGGAGCTGACGCAGACTGGGAGTGTTGTCCTCCCTGGGAAGGAAGTGGGCTAGCATCAGCAATAAAACCAGGGATTCTGGCTGGATGCTGGACAGCAACTCATTAAAACGCTTCACTGGGTCCTGATGTCTGAAACTCAACTGGCAATTCTAGAAAAAAAAAAAAGAAGAAACCAGTCCGAGAAACTTTCTAATGAGCAATAAGCAGAAGTTTATTTGGGATAAAGTTGGGGTGCAATTCTGAATGTAACTCAGAATTACACACTTCATCCATGTTTAGCATATTAGTGGCCTATTAGGATGTTGCCATGAATTTTATGTGCAATAGAAACTGTTTTATTTATAAATGATCTCATAATGTAATTACTATTGATTGAGATAAGCATGATTTTGTGTTTTTCCCCCATTTTCTTTATTTCAAACCACATATTTCAGTTTTTTTTTTTTTTTTTTACCATTTTGACTAGTTGATATTAGTGGTTCAGTTCAGTTTCTTCAAAAAGAACCAGAAGACTTTTCTGAAGCTACAGACTAGAGCTGGGGAAAATTAAAATTTAAAGTTTTAAAAGTCAAAAAATTGTGAGAGGAAAAAAAAACAATTTTTTTTTAATCTCAGGAATTTTCCAGGGGAAAAAATGGAACATTTCTGCGTTTGAAAAATTGAAAATTTGCGAGGAAAAAAAGTTACATTTTGAGTTTAATCTAAGGAATTTTCTAAGAAATAAAACTAGGAAACTTCAAAAGAGTTTCAAAAGTAAAAAATAAAAAAAACTTATGAAACTCTGAAGATGTCCAAGTTTTTTTCTAAAAACATTTCCGAGCTCAGTCTTAAAATCTTGAGTTTTCTGATTTTCAAAAGTCAAACATTTTCCACTTTTGAAGCTCAGAAATGTCCTTGTTTCTTCCAGAAAATCTCTGACAATTGACCTGACATTAAGTCGTACATGTGAGCTGTCTGCAGGTGGGAATGAATTTCAGCACCGTAGACAAACTTCCCCTGTAATCCAGCAGAGTCCAGAATATTCTGCAGCACTTCTTCAGCTTCCCTCCTTTCCCTTTCATCTTTATGCAGAACGTCTCACAGCGTTGCCCTAAAGGCCAAGTCCAGGCGATTTGCAACAGTTTCCCGGCGCGATGAGATACTTCACTTTTTTTTTTCTTTTTTTTTTTTGCAAAAGCAGTTCCATCATCTCAGAGAAAAAGAGAGAATTTGAAGTATAGAGCATCATCCCCTCTCCCGCAGCTCTCAGGGCAGATGTGATGGGTTTCACACAGAGCCAGATCCCCAGCACACCTTCCACCTCTCTCCTCCATCTGCCTCTTTTTCGTGGTGAGCGTGTAGGAGTGGAATTTCACCAGCTAACTGTGATTGCCGGACGCTCTGCCAAAACTACATTTCTATCTTTCATGAAAGAGTTTCTGTCAAACGGAAAACAAATGTGTCATTGGCGTGTTTGACGACGATAGGCGCCGGAGGAGCCGAGGCGTTTCCGCCCTCCGTCACCAAACGCGAGAGGGAAAGGTTAAGCGGAGTAACAGCGGGACGCTCCGGCTTTGATGTGGAAGTAGCCCGGATTTGCTTCTGAAGCTTGTCATGAAAAACGCACGAGACGCAAATAAAAGGTGTGCAACTGAGACAAGGACGATTTAATTAGTGCACTTGAAATAAACTTGCCGTAAATCCCTCTGAGAGAATTCCCACCGAGGGATTTAATAACGCCGCTGCCGTCTGGCTCAACGGTACACAAATGCATAAGGACGACAGCTTTAAAGCATTTTCTGCTAGTGATAATCTTTGGAGTGAAACCTTCTCTAAGGGTTCGTTCACACCGGTCCTGTTCGGTCCGCTTTAATAGAACCAAACAGGAAGTCCAGTTCGCTTGTGAAGGTGTGAACGTGTAATCGAACTCTGATTGGACTTAAAAGAAGCGAACTCTGGTCCACCTACAGACCTTGAAGTGAACTGTGTTGCTGTTTCAATGCGTGTGAGAGCTGCTCCAAAAGCAGGAGGTGGGCCACAGCTCAGGGCATTCTGGGTAACTACAAGCTAAACAAACGCCGCACCAGGTTTCGCTGTGAAGATAACATTTTCCATGTTGTCTTCTTCAGTTTTGCAGATATACATCAATTTGTATATCTGCAAAGTGATGTCATAGTTTTGTGTTTTTCTCGTCTCTTTGTTGGAAAGCATATTTGAGTGAAAGCCAAAACTGGCAACATCTGATCTGTTGATTAAAGGGGCGCTATAATGGAAAAATCAATATTTTTGAGCATTGCATCATGTTATGATGTTGTCCCCTCGTCAAAAACAAACCTGGAGTGTTGCCTTGATTCTTTCATAAATGTTTGAGAAATCCTTTAATCTCCGTGGCAACCATTCATTAGTGCAAAAACACCTCGGTGAACCAAGCCCCGCCTTCGAGGTGAAGCTCCTCCTCAGAGCTGCAGTTAACGAGCTCCCGCCTCACAGAGCAGCTCCTTCAGACTAGCCAGCAGCAATCAGCAAACACCTGGTGGACCTGCACATCAGCTGAGCTCTAAAACATTGTTAACAGGTTAATAGAGGAGCCATGTTGTGATGACTTCCTGGAGGCGGAGCTTCAGAAAGAGCAGAAGCTTTTAAAGAGACAGAGACTCAATTTTAAAGAGTTAAACTTCAAAGTCAAATTTATTTGATCATTTTTCTAACAACTGAAGGTAAGATAGTTAAGTGATTGTGCTATAAAGCAATTTTATGTGCCTGGAAAATACATAGTAATTGTTAAAAAATAAAATGCTAAGCAAGACAAACTACATAAATAATTTGTTGTGGATATGATCGCTGGCTGAAAGCCGACCTTTACTAGTTGTACATCCCTGCAATGAGCCAGGAAGGTGGGAACGATGGTATCCTTCATCATCTAGGTCAACATAGTCCTGAGTGTCGGCACAGAGGGAAGAATCAGTCCGTCTGACTTTCATCTCATCACTGAGGAGATTAGAGTCGGAGTTAGCGAAGGGGAAACCCCCTCTGTCCTTCTCAGCAGGTTAGAGGACAGGTGGAGCCGCTTCCTCCGTCTGTCTCTCTGTCAAACTCTCTTTTTCTTTGTTGTGGGAGTTTGAAGGGCACACACACGCACACACACACACGCACACACACACACACCTATGTGGTGGGAGGCTGTCAAGCTGCTGCTGCTCTTGATGAGAACTAGAAAGGAGACTTTATAGTGAGTGACGTGGTCTGGATCCAGCTCTCATCCCCACCTCCACCTCCACCAGCAGCAGTTCTGCTCCTTGTTTACTTCCTTCGGCTCGCGGAAGAACAAAAACAAATCCAGTTTCAATTTAATCCCGCGAAGGCCGGATGAGAAGGGAGAAATGAAAAGCGCGCGGTTAAACCCAGGACAGCAGGAACAATAACACAGACTCTTATGGATGCGTCTTTGTTTTTGGAAAGACTGAGAGGTTCTGCGACTGTCATTGTTCAGCCTGGTGTTGTTTTCTGTCTTCTTCCTCTATAATCAAAGCTCTTATTCAAAGTGAGTTTTATTGTTGGTAAAAGTCAAACAGTGGATTCCAGAATTTGAAACCCACTTTCAAACCGATCGAAATGAACTTTAATAGCAGGTACACAAATGAACTTGGGCGTTATTATTTTGTATTTAATATTTGCTTTCATATGTTAATGTCTACACTGTAGATGCACTGTAAAACTAGAATAAACTTCAGTGATCCAAATTGTGCATTCTTTCTTTTTATGTTGCTGCATTTTCACTTTCAATACAGTGAGATGGATTGAAATGGATTTTTTTGCATCTTCTCTACGTGACAAAATGTCCCTTTAGAAAATGCAGCCGTTTTGCTATTCAGTGTTACTTCCTGCATGCTGACCATTTTATTAAAAATGAAAAACTTTTTTTTTAACATGTTTTAAAAGCAGACAGGGAAGCCAGCAGAGAGAAGGAGACATAACAAGGAAGTTGGTCAAAACTGCAGCAAAGATTTTGAACCATTTCACAAAGACTCACTCTCTACTCTGCAAAGGCACAAAATCTTACCAAGTATTTTTTTTCCTACTTTTTCTAGTAAAAATATCTTAGTGCATTTGAAATAAGACTAAACTAACTTACAAGTAACTTTTCAGCAACAAATAAGAGCTTGTTTTAAGTGAATAATTTCACATAGCCGGAGCAACAGAGGCATGGTTTAGCTTAAATCATATTTTTGCATTAGAATGGCTCAGTCAAAGTCTCAGACCTGAATAGAGTGAGGAATCTTGATTCAGTCTGACTGACCTGGCGCTCTTTTTTAAGAAAATAGGCAGAAATTTCAGCCTGTAGATGTTCACAGCTGGTAGAGATCAGAAATGACTTTCACCTCCAAATGAGAAAGACGTCGTTCAGAGGGGCTGGACAGAAATTAAAGGGCCGGGATTATGTGTTTTCCAGGCATATAGAGCAAATTTATAGTACCACCAAGTAACTATGTTAACTTCAGTTGTTATAAAAATGCTACATAAGCATGGCTTAAAAGAAATTTTACTTCTTAATTTAACGTGCCTCTGTCCCTTTAAGAAACTCCTGCTCTCTGAAACTCCACCTTCAGGAAGTCATCCCAACATGGCTCCTCTCTTAACCCTTCTATTAACACTTCACTCTGAGCAGTAGGTCCTACAATGAGCTCACCAGGTGTTTGCTAATTGCTGCTGGCTAGTCTGAAGGAGCTGAATGGGAGGAAGGCTGATCTGTGAGGCAGATGTTTGGAAGCTGCAGCTCAGAGGAGGAGCTCCGTCATCAAAGGCGGAGCTAGGTCCTTCCAGGTCTCTTGCACAACTCAATGGTTGCCATGGAGATTAAACGATTTCTCCGACATGCATGAAAGAATCAAAGGTGAACTCCAAGTGTTTCTGATGAAGGAATAACATGACATGGTGTAAAGCTAAAAAATATACATAATTTTCCATAACACTGCCCCTTTAATTTCTCAAATTTCATTTGGAAAAAATGTTGTTGAACGACACGTAAAATGGATAAAGTTTGTGGCTGTGTTAAAGCAAAACAACAGGAATAGGAGAGCCAATTCCTTCACAAAGACCTGTGAAGAATTTCTTCTCTTGTGCTTTTCTTCCTCTCTCTCCTGAGCGATGCAGAAAAATACGCAGCTGTAAATATGCTTTTCTGAATTGACTTATTGGCTAAACGTGTTCAGGGACTCGTGCCTGATCTGAAGGTGTGACTTCAAGGACGGTTTAGAGGTGTGGAGATGTGCCGTTTATCAGAAGGGGATGGATGAGGCTGCAGCCAGCCCAGCAGCGGCGGCGACGGCGTTTCTGGGCCATTTGTTTTCATTACGCAGCCAGAGCGAAGCTGCCGCCTGGGCTCGGCGCTCACACACAATATGGAGCGTCATTTGGCAAAGAAAGAAACAAAACAAAGCAAAACGGAGAAAAACAATGCGACTGCTGGAGTTCTGTCCACGTTTTTTTTCCTTTTTTTTTGTGCATTTTCTGCTTGCTGATTCATGTGAACGCAACGCCGGAGAGATTTAGTCCTAAATCACTTGTTTGTAAGCTCCAACGTAGAAGAAGAAGAATGAACGACAGATCTCCCGGCCCGCGCCACTCGCAGACAGTCGAGCTTAAAGCAGCTTTTTAATTTCCCAGCTGTCAAGTTTTCTTCAGGTGCTCTGAGACGGCTGGAAGTTAGCAGCGAGTCGCCGTCTCTCACCTTGGAGAAATGCAGCTTTTCCCTCTGTGGACAGGCTGCACAATGCTCTTATTCTCATGGGGTGGGATTCTTTTTCTTATCCTGAGGCAGAGAACAAAAAAAACAACACATGCTCCATATAAAATGATCCTATTTTTGAAACCCTTTTCACTGAGTTGTATAGGAAGATGTTTTTTTTAATATATATATATTTTTGATCCGTAGGGAGGAGTTCTTGGATTTAAATGGTGATTTAAATGGTGATTTAAATGTGACATACTTTTTCTCCTGCCTGCTCCAAAACACGCCTGGCGTGAGATTAAATGCTGAGACTTCTAGTCAAAGTCAAGACTGCCTCGCATTTTGAGCTATGTTACCTTCAGCTGTTATAAAATGCTGCATAAATATGTGTCAAATATGAATTAAAATAAATTTTTACTTCCAGAGGCATTGAAATTAGGCCTCTGTCTCTTTAAAAACTTCTGTTCCCTCTGAAACTCCGCCTTCAGGAAGTCATCACACCGCTCCTGTATTAACCCTTTAGCAACAATCTTAAGCGGCGTGAACTGAGACGTTCCACCAGGTGTTTGCTAATTGCTGCTGGCTAGTGTGAAGGAGCCGAGTGGGGGAGTTGCTGCTCTGTGAGGACGATGCGCAGAGGAGGAGCTTCGTCCTTGAAGGTGGAGCTAGGTCCACCCAGGCGTTTTGAACTGCTGAATGGTTGCCATAGAGACCGAAGGATTTCTTAAACATCCATGAAAGAATCAAACACTCCAGGTTTGCTTTTGTGGAGGGAATAACATTTTTACATGATAAAACTCAAAAAAGTCAACCTCAAAAAAGACTAACAAAGAGTTAGTCACACAGCTCTTTAATTAAAGACTCACTTTAATTAAATGAGTCACAATGACATTTAATTCCCTTTGGGATCAATCAAGTATTTTTGAACTGAACTGACCACAACCTCATTTGAAAAATTCAGAATTTTCCCCTTCAATGAATCCATCTGAAGTAGCAGCTCAGTCGTCCAGTACAGTAGCTGCATTCCCTTGATACACTTGACCCACATCCTCACAAGGACCCATGAGAATCTTAAGATTATCACGACTGGAATAAGAATTAAAGCCGGAGGCTCAACGTGTCGGCCATGACGTTACGCAGAACCACTGCTGCTGTAGATGTGGCTGATCGACTCGGGCTTACCCTTTCAAGTGTCTGAGCGCTTGTGAATCTCCAATATTGCTTGATTTCATGGATAACCGTTGCTCTGGCTCCACGTCACGCTCACTCCTCTCTTCCTCTTGTGTTGTGCTAGCGCAGCGCCAAAGAACCTCAAGGAGCTGTTGACGAAATTTGATGAAAGAGCAACAAAGAGTTAGTCACACTGCTCCGCATGGGACATGTGGGAAAGTTGATGTGTTCCCCACCCTCGCCACCCCCCTCAGCTCATGCTGTTTCAGTGTGTGTGTGTGTGTGTGTGTGTGTGAGAGAGAGAGAGAGACCCCCCAGATGTCTCATTAGCTATATCATTAGGGAGACAGCTGGAAGGGGGCACAGACAGCTGAGATGGGCCTGTAGTGGCAGGATTAGCCACGACTTTAGGACGGCTGAGTGTTTGGGGTCCAGATCCCATGTCCAGTCTTTAAGCGTCTAGAGTCGCCACAAAACTTTCACTCCAACATTGTTGTTGTACTTTTTAGTTCTTTAAGCACCAGACATGGAACATAAGAACGTTTTCAGGTCTTCAGAATGGCTCCATGTCACTTTGCCACGCTGCCATCTCGTCCCCGCCTTCTTCCACCTCGTAGCCTTAAACTATTTATTTATTTGTGTAGTTTCAGTCATTTTTAACCTTTTCATACACACATAAGTCTAAAAAAAACACACTATGCTGAGCCGCTCCACAGAAATAAATAAATATTTAAATTCCTGTTGAAGTGTAGACCGAGAAAAGTGTAGGTAGAAGAACTTGCTTATTATACCTTCACTTTTTTTTATACTTACAGCATCAGCAAAATCAACACACAACAATATTTCCTGTGTATTTTTATATACAAACAACTACCAGTTTATTTCTGCTTTGAGTAAAGTGTTTCCATAAATTATCAACACAACTGTCCATAATAATGTTTAGACATAATTTATCATAGCATTTTTTCTAAAACTGTATATTACAACTCGCCTGGCCATTCAGCTTGATTCTCATCTCCCTTCCGTCCTCCGTCTGGGATTTCTCCCATTGAGCTGGATTTCTCAGACTGAATTTCATCTTGGCCAATCACTGAATAGATGGAGGAGTTGTGAACGACGATGTTGATTTTCTGCCTGTGGTTTCAGCAAAGGCAGCGGAGGAAGTAGACGAAGCCGTTCAGTCCACGTTGGACACGTTTCTAAATACTGAGCGATTAAAGTTGGAGGAAGAATAACGTTGAGGACATTTTATTGCTAGCAGAGATGTTGCAGACCTATTCCTCACAGGATTGTTTATGCAACTGCCAGTAAGCTTCATCAGACGTTGACAAATTGTAGTCTGGTGTTCGTGTTGCTTTTGGAGCGATGGCTTTGAGCCAGTGTAAGTACAGAAACTGTGTTGCTGTATATAATGACAGTTTCTTATCAGATTGAGTCAAGCCTTTACAAGGTCTTTCGCTTTAGTTCAGGGGTTCGTAAACACACTTTGAGCCGAAACACATCCATCACTGGGACGCAGTCTGGCTCCTTCCAGAGCGCCGTAAAAACTGGACGTTCCCATGGTTTCTGCAAATTGCTTGAACTTATGAGCAGCTTCCAACTTCTGGAGCTCAGATGTTTAATATCAGGCAGTGAGAAAAAAGGAATTGCCTGTCTTATTTTACACAATGCATATAAATATCTGGTTTCAGCTGTATTTACCTCTTAACTAATCAATTTCTTAGTGTTTCACAGATCAATAAATCAGTGTGTCTAAGCCTAAACCTGTTCTCTTGTTCACCATGAGAAAGATTATAATCGTTTGAATGTACAACGATACATCAGACTAGGCATGAATATTTGAAACAGAGAATTAAACAGTTTTTGGTATTTTTAGTTAGGAAAACCTGAAAATGATACCACACAAAATACATAAGTAATATGCATAAACTACAGCAGTTAGGTTAGAATACTACATCACACCAAAACAAAACTGTTTTTAATGAACAGAATGCTTAAAGGTTGATTTCAAAAAGGAACTTTTAATCTGACAAAACAAATTTAACTACTTTAGCTTAGATACATATTTCCAATATCTAAAGGCCATCTGGTAACATAAATTAGAGAGATTCAGTCATGATTCATTCGTGACATAGACAAAACATCAGCTTTATGAGTCTAACAAAGAAGAAGAAGAAGAAGAAATCATGTTTCATGAGATGATTCAACCAACTTTAAGTTTCTCCTCAGCAACTCCAGAAGAAAAGCCTGTGTGTAATTAAATACTCTAGGAGACACTTTAAATGAGTGGGGATGAGGGGGGTTGCATCTTACTTCACTCACTCCCCCCATCGCCGCCGTTGTCGTGCCCCCATCGGGGGCCGCAGCCCGTAGCGACCGCGCGGCTGACAGCTGCCACACTGGAAAAACAACGGCTGCCATTTTACTCCATGTGAACTCGTGGAGTAATTCCAGGAATGGCTGTGATTCAACTGTGGCCCTATAATGTTACATAATGAGTGCGCTTCATAAACATAATCTCTGCTTCCCTTTTCCTTCCTCTTCCCCTCAGTGTCACCTTCTCATCTTCAGCCCGGTGTCAGGCCCGCTCCCGGGCCGAGCCGGATCCGTTTCCCACCCCTCTCTGTCTTTTACATATTTCGCGTTATGCAGCATTTAGAAGCATGCAGCTGCGCTTCCCACAGCTGTTGTTTAATTGGAGAGGAGTTTTACGTCTGCAAGCTGCGCTGACCTTTTGTTTTATTCCAGCCTCGTTGCACTAGCACAGTGCTAGTCAGACGTTTACACCCACTCTACCAAACTTTTTTTTTTTTTTTAATTGCATGTTATCCATGCTAAAACCAAATTTGATGTGTTTCAAATCGTTGTCCTGTTGTAAACTCTAAATATGTCCATGTTTCAGTCATCTGCCTGTTGATGTGGGGTAAAGTTAAAGGTCCCATTTCAGTCCCACTTTATAGCACAATGAAGACACAATGTTTCCTTCAGTTGCTGAAGAAAGTCCTGCATATATCAGAAATGGCTTAAAAGAAATTGGACTTTTTATCACAGTTGTTTCTGACTCCTTAAAATTGGCCTCTGTCTCTTTAAGAAACTCCTAACCTTTCCAACACGCCGCCTTCCCAGGAGATTCAAGGATTTCTCAAACATGCATGAAAGAATCACAGCAATACTCCAGGTATGATTTTGATGAGAGAATCTCATAGCAGGATACAAAGCTAAAAAAAAAAAAAAGTTGATTTTGCATAATACCCCCCATTTAAAATACTTTATGTAAGTTACAGATTTGCTCACTTGTCTAACTGGCAGTTTCTTAGCCAGGCATGTTTTATTCTCCGTCTCAAACAAGTCAATTTTGACCTTTGAAGAACTTCCAGGTTGTCCAGCTTCATCGTTGCTCTTGCTCGGTGCTGTTGCCAAACGGTTCAACCTTTCGTCCGACCGTAAAGCTTCGCTGCAGAAGCATGTGGCTCATCCATGTAGGCAGCTGCAAATTTCTCACATGCTTGAAGGTGTTGACTTTGGAGCGGTGACTTACTTCTTGGTTGGCCTCCACTGAGCCTGAGTTTCAGAGACTGAGTCGCTCATGGTCACGTTGGCCAATCTTGTTTCATTGAAGGTGACAGTTTGGGTATTTGGACACAGTTGAATGTTTCAACACGATAATGACTTTAACGCATAGCAAAACATTTTGAATTTGAGTCTTACACTGCTTATTTTATGAAATCAGTTTGCAACACTGTTGCAGCCTGTTTAGTCCACTTTAATCAAACCATAGTTTGTTTGTCTAGAAAGTCCGGTTTGTTTAGGGGAGGTGTGAACTCATAATTGAACTCTAAAGCAGACCGAAAAAGCAAACTCTGGTCCATCTACAAACTAGATCTTGGTTTGGTTGAAGTGAAGTTCAAATGAATGTGTGAAAGCAAGCGGACCAGAACCACTCCAAAAGCAGGAAGTGGACTATAGTGCACGGGACTTTGGGTAAATACAACCAAAACATGTGGTCTTTAGCCAGAGTCGAAGGTGAAATCCTACAACTGCTAAAATCTGACGTCTTCTTTGTCGGAGCAAACCACGAAGAGGAAGACAACAAGAAGTAGTTGAAGGATGATGTTGCTCTATTTTTGTTTACATTTTGTGAAGAAGGAAGTCGTGCTCAGTGTCTTCTTCAAAAGTTTTCATATGGTTTCCTTCAGTGGTTCTTGGTGCAGCGCCACCACAGGCGGAGGAGGGCAACAGGTTGCTAAAAAGGTTTAATTTGTTTAAGACAGTGCAGTGTGAAAGTGAACCGAAGCAGCTCAACATGTAGTTGCTAAAGGTAGTTGCGTTTCCATTGACCATATAGTTGCACAATTTGACATTGAGACACAGCAATTTCGAAAAACTTCTTGCTCTAGGATGAGGTGTTTTTTTAAGCCGTATCAAAATTTATTTATTTCACAAAACTACGATGGAAGGACTTTTTTTTTTGCATCACACCAGTCAGTCACATGATCAACAACGGGATGTGGCCACTGGCACAAACCACGAAGCAGAAGACAACCGGAAGTAGTTGGAGTGTGTTTTATTGTCTTATGTGAACAAACTTATTCACATGTGATTTTAATTGGAGACATCACAACTGCAAAATTGTGTTTTTCTTTCAACATTAGCAGAATGCTGACAGTTTTGGGTACATTTGTAATGGAAATGGAAATGTTGCAACTTTGGTACCCGATCGAACCGAGTCTACCGGACTACCAGGTGTGAAAACACACTTACTTTAAAATAAGAGCATAACCGGAGGAACTAGCTGTACCAACGTCTTCCACAAAAGAGAGAAATACAGTTTGTGGAAGCACATCAGCTTCCACATGCCGGGTTGTGTTTGCAGTGCACCTGTACTTATCTTTGGCAGGCTCCTTTCCATTGTCTTTGTTTTTTGGGCAGCTGTGCTTCATGTCAGCTGCGCCCACTCGCCCCCCCGACTGTCCACCTCACAGCGGAAACTTGCGAAATGGCACCAGCCTCTACTGTACGTCTCCGACTAAAAGAGTTGTTCAGTCCTCTCAGGGTGATGTAAGAGTCAGTGAATCCGTGTGAGGCGGCTTGAACTCCTAAAAATACACTTTGACAACTTCAGGCTGCTGCTAAGAAATTCCCAAGCAGTCTGAGTGTGATGTAATCTGTGATGAATGTTAATCAGCGGATCAAAAAAAAAAAAGCTGCCTTCCACATCAGACAGATTAACTACGATTTAATCCCACCCTGACTTTCTCACCCTGGATGCGTTTTGTCGCTCGTCCTGCTTTACCCTTGAGACACCCCCCTCACCCCCACACCCCCCTCCCCCTGCACCCGCCCCACCTTCTTTCTTCAGGCTGGAGCAGCAGATGAAAGGAAGTCAGAGCGAGCATTAAAGGCCGTGTCTTGGCAGTCAGTTTGACCTCCAGGCTTCGCTCCTGCGCTGCATTTTAATCCACCTCCTCCGACTGCTCACCTGTAAAACCCTCCATGTCTGCTCCACCCGGCGGGTGGAACAGAACAACTTTAAAGGAAGTGTCATCATTCCCCTTTTTCGCTGCTCAATACAGACCTTCTTTTCTTTTTCTTTTTTATGTATACACTTTGAAATTTGACTTTAAATCTTTTATTATTCTCAGTGCTGTGCTTTGTGTTCTGTGGCAGTAGCTGATTTCTTTAGCATGAAAAGGTCAGGGAAGGGCAGCTGGAAGGTCGCAGGCTTTTCGGGCTTCGCTTGGCTTCAAAAGACAGCATGAAACTGCACAGATTGAAATTACAAAAATACATTTGCTTAACGGAACCATAGCCATTTCGAAAAAACTCGGTAAGTTTGTGTGCAATACTGAGGTGTTTTTTTCCACAGCACTGAAATAGATGTACTTTGTAAAAAAAAAATAAAAATAAAAAAACACTGAACAAGAGAACAGGAAGTAGTTGGAGTTTGTTTTTGAGTTTTTTCAAAGTGCAGCTGAATCTGAATTATGAATTTATCTCATGTAACTATTTACATCTGTCCTGCCATGATTTTGAATGATTTATCGCGTAAACAAGCTTATTCATGTGATTTTAATTCATTTCTTATTTAATGGAAACACAATTGTGAAATCTTGTTTTTTGTTTTTCAACATTATTAGAGTTTTGCGTACATTTGTAACGAAAGCGTGACAGCAGCTTAAATAAAAATTTAACAAAGTCTTTTCAGAGATGAAATCCGGGCGCTTCGTTTGTACCTTCAGACCTGGCTCCTTTAGCCTCACCTGGCGCTAGTCTCAAAAACACGCGTGTTATCGCGTGAATTCGCCGTCAGCGTTAGGAGGTCAGTTTGTCTCCCGGCCAAGAGGCGCAGGCGGGTTTCAGGAGTGGAACAAAGGTGTCGCTGTGCGAGAGCAGCAGCAGCAGATGCCCTTACATGTGTCGAACAGAAGAAGAACAAGAACAACTGGATGAACTCACCATCTCTTCAAAGCACCTGTCGGGGCCCCGCCGGTTGCTAGGCAACAGCTCCCCTCTCCCTCCTTCATCCCACTTCATTCTCGTGGTTCGTCTTTTTGGCTCGTGCTTTGAGCTAAACCCGGGTTTCTGCTTAGTGGTTTGGTTCTTCCTGCCCTCGGGGAGGGCATCGTTTCATCACGGCGCGTCTGCTGGTGAGGTGTGGACGGCTTCTGCGACGTAGGTGAGCTACGTCTCTTATTTTTTGACCCCGCCCCTCGGCTTTTCTCCCTCCCCCCCTAATGATGAACAGCGAGGCGCTAACAGCCGGAAGAATCCAGGCATGGAGTTATTCACAAAGCAATTTAGTCCCAACAGCGGGGAAGAAACGGAGCCGGTCTGACTGAAGTGGGAAACACTCACCAGCGCCATTTTGAATGAGTTTAACCCTGAAGCGACAGACTTGGAAAAGTCGGCCTTTTACGTCACAGCAAATAACTTGGAGAAAGACAGACAGACAGACAGACAGACGGAGGCAGATTTATTTTAACAAAGCTCTGTGATTTCCCCCCCCCTTCAGTTCAGATCACACTATTACTACGGAAGAGGATTAGGGCCACCGAAAAAAATACAAAATTTTGACTTTAATATCGGAATTCTGAGATTAAAGTCAGAATTTTGAGATTAAAGTCAGAATATTTTTTTTTCTTTTTCGGTGGCCCTAATCCTCTTCCGTACTATTACTGAGTTCCCATAAATAAATCATAATCAACAAACAGAAGGTTATTTAAGTCACTTTTGCTTTTACTTTGTTTCTTGACAGCATTTTCTGTGCTGCTCTGCTGGATTGTCACATTTTTGTGATTTTCTTTTACCTCCTTGTGTTAATGTTTAATTCAATCAATAAAGTTTATTTGTAAAGCACATTTCAGCAACACGGCAGGTCAAAGGGCTTTAAGTGATAAAAATACAAAGTTGTCCGGGCTTGTTTAATTAGTTCAGTTTTTTTTTTTCAATGATTCCGTTGAACAGTATGTCACAAGCAATGTCTGATTTTCATTGGTTAATTTTTAGTAAATGTTTATTTATTACGACTTTTGTCAGTTTCAGGTTATTTCGGAGATTATTTGTGGCTTTTTTGGTCATTAACAGAGTGATGGCAACAATTCTGTCCATTAGTCCCTCACAGAACTTGCGAGAAACTAAACTTCTTATCACATTCTTTAAATCCTAACTTTCTTCTTCCTACTCTTTCATAAAGGATTATGAAAGCATTTGCATGGCGCATAAATAATAATAGTCTTGTCAGCAGGTTCTCCCACCGAGGCTGAGGTAAATCTGCACAAGCTCCAGGTTTACCAAGTGTTGATTGTTGCTCTTTGTGCCCAGCTCGTCTGGTGTTTTATAACTTCCCCACAGCTTTATTCTGGACTGAAATGTTGACTAAAATGAAACCTTTCTACAGATTGGTTGTGCCAAAACCAGCATCCAACTTTTAATGTTGTTGTCAGCTGCCTGTTTTTAAAATTCTCGCATGTTTCGTTGTCTGCTTTAGCCAAGAATCAATCAGAATCCAAGGAGTGTTGTTTCTTTTTACGACACGTTGCACACAGAGGCACATTCCTTCAGCAGCAACGGGGTGATGGAACACAGGAAAATAACCTTTAAGCAGTTCTCCGTCTTGCTAAATTAGCTGAGGGTAAGCAGTGGGAAGAAAAGAAAACTCACGGTGGATGTTAGAGATTATTACCCAGAGTGTTCCTGCTCCGTGTTGAAGTTCCAGATGCTCAGTTAACGCTGACCCGGTCATCTCCGGTCAGTTGAGGGGTTGAGCAGGTGGGGAGTGCTTGTTGATGCAGGAGCGACAAAGTCGGGAAGAATGTTCCACATGTGAAAATTGTTCGCAGTCGAATGGGGGTGGGGGGTAAAAAGATGGAGAGGGAGACAAAAAAATAGATCAGAAAGGAAACCGCAGAATATTCTCCTCTGCGCTCACAGCAGAGACCAAGTGAGTTGAATTTTATTTGAAATGGGTAGAATTGTGTGTGTGTGTGTGTGTGTGTGCATGTTCCAGATAGTTACAACCTCCTCCACAGATCATGACTCTGCCACTACCATGTCTTACTTTGGTGTGTAAACTGTACTTTTCTGTAGGCAAAAAAGTTACTATATCTTGTATGACCAATTGGACATTATTCCTTTTGTACCTCAAAAGAAACCTATACAAAATTGTTGTTAAAACAAACTTGAATTATGGAAAACCAACTTTTTTTTCCAGCTTTAAATTATGTTATAATGTTGTTCCCTCATCAAAAACATATCTGGAGTGTTGTCATGCATGTTTGATAAACCACTGAATCTCCCATGGCAACCATTAAGCCATGTCTAAACACTTCCTCGCACAAAGCTCCGCCTATTTACCCAAATCTCCACTTTAGAGCTTCAGTCTCCAGCCAAGCAGCTCCTTCAGACTAGCCACCAGCAATTAGCAAACACCTGGTGGAACTGCACGTCTGCTGAGCTTAAGATACGAGCTAATTTGCAGTCCAGCACTCTTCAGAATGGCTGTAAAAGGCATAATGGAGAAGTGTTGTTGTGGTGACGTGTTGAAGGCGGAGTTTAGGAACGAGCAGGAGCTTCTTAAAGAGAGACAGGCCTAATTTCAAGGCGTCAGATACGGCTAGGCGACGTCAGAATTTCTTTTAAGTTATGTTTGAGACATATATAGCATTTTCAGAACGACTGAACATAACTACTTGATTATGCTATAAAATCGCACTATGGGCCTTGAAAACACATAACACCACCTCTTAAAGATGAGAACCAGTTCAGGGTGTATCAATACTTTTGCAATGGTACTAAAAGTAGTTTCAAGCATGTTTTATGTTTTACGACTTTACAGTCCACTCCATAACCATGCTGTGTTAACAGATTTCACAATGTTAGGAGCTAAAGAAGCTGTTTATGTAACACTCCAGTACCACACCACTTTATTTACGAGACATGGTTAAAGCAAAAAGATCCCATCAGCTTTCTGTGTGTGTTTATTCTGATAGTGAACATGTGTAAGAGTGACTCCTGGTCAACATTAACGTGTTAATGTGTTAGTGTTAGCATTTGTCCTTCAAACTGCTTCAGAGTTAAAGTGTGTTTAATCGAACTTCCTTCCTGCTGTTTTCTTCTTGCATAACGTTACATGCCTTTGTATCATCCATCTTTTCTTGTTCCTCCTCCTATTTCCTCTCTTGATCTTTCTACTCTGAATTCTCCTTGTCCAGTTTCTGTTTGTTTCTCTCTGAATTTCCCTCCTTCATTTTTCCTCATTTTGTCCCATTGACATCTCTCCTCCATGTCTTCCTCTCCCTCTCATCCCAGCCTTTCTCGTCTCTTCCTCGTCTCCTCTGTCATCCCCCCGCCCCCGCCTCCAGGAAGCGTTTTATCAATGGAAACCATTCAGTTTGTGGGACTTTGGCCCAGTTAGGCCCCTCTGGCTTGTCAACAGTTGTCTTGGAGAGGCGATGCACTCGCCAGGGCTGGCCGTCCTCCCACTGTGCCTCTTTGACCCGCCCCACCCCGGCCCGTTGCTGCTGGGCTGCTACTTCTGGCCCGAATCGGTCCGTCCAGAGCCAGCTCTGGCGCTCATAGGGGTGTGGGTTTTTGCGTGTGTGTGTTTTTGCGTGCTTGGGTTTGTGTCAGATGGTCAGTTTGCTGGCTTGGTCACTGCACCTTAGCCGTCTGATGTCACTGATCTGATGTCAAAAAAAAAAAGAAAAAAAAAAAAGTAGGACAGGGGGGTATAAGACTGTAGAAACATTGCATATTGTTTACATCCGGGAAATTTTGCGAATCTGCACAAAACTGGAAAGCAAACAGACGACAATTTTGCTTTCCATCCGTAGCCTTGCTGCCGCAATAGAGCAATCCCGGTAACTAAAGGAAACCCAGAAATGTATGTATTACTAATTTAGTGGACAGGAAAGGAAATAATAACACAAAAAAACAGTTGAACAACTAAAAACTACTCATTTTCTTCCTTCTTCTCGCTCTCTGTGTTGGCTATGCTACACACAGACTGGTTGCCTTAGCAACTGACTGACAGCAGCTCCTCTAGCGTATCAGGATGCAACACCAAAATACACAAAGACATTTCCCACACAAAGACCACAACATTCAGTCCGTTACAGTATGATGTTTATTTTCGATTATTAATAAGTGATTTCCTGAACACAGCTGCGATTGATTAGCCAATTTAAACATCTGCTCTACTTATGATTCAAAAATACTTTATTGATCACAAAGGGAATGATTTGACAGCATAGGTCTGTGGGGCAGCTTGTTTTCTTTCTTACTGAACTGAAAAACACCACATTCTGCAGCATGAATGTAATTTGGAGTTAAGTGCTTTGCCCAGGAATACATGAAGAAAATGGGAGAAAGCTGAAATCAACCACTCAACTTTTGGATTTGATGAACTATCCAGGTTTTAGCCCAATTCATCTTTAACCAGCTTCCTGCTCTCTGTTACCCATATCATACGGCTGCTGCTCTGCTACATAAACTCCCAATGAAACTGAAACTTATGGTTACTGATATTTTTTTCTCAGCCCATTTAACGTCTATTGTAAAGGAATATGCATAGAAAACTGCAATCATCTCAACACCCTTGACTTCTGAACTCCTTCCCCTCTGTGAATAGGTTGAAAAGACCTCGGTGTATGTATATCATATAATTATGAGCCGCGGCGCATGTTTATAAAAAGAGTACAGTCTGAAATCTGGGACTCGTGTAATTACACAGTTGCTTCCAGACAGCTGGGTATCTCTGTATAGATGCTGGAAATGCTATAGATACTCTAATGTAAGCCACATTTGGTGCCTATGTTGTGGGACTTTTATTTTCTCCGTAAAGGCACAATGGAGGAAAACATTATGCAATTAAATGTGTTCATTCAATACTATATTTATACAATGTGCATGTATAACTGCACTGTAAACTCAGTGTGGTTTTGGTTGAAAACAGAGCTTGTTGTTGCGAAAAGAGACAAAGATGTAATCTAAGCTGTGAATGGGATGGAATTGCTTCAGTCTGAGCAGGTCACATATAGCATTGGTGCCTGGTAACACTTAGCTGCTACATATGTATTTATGCAAAGAGGTCATGGCACAGATCACGCCACCAAGGTTCTCTCAAAGATAAGTAGACCAAACTGGTAACAATGTAGAACTATCTGGTTTCCACGCGGTTAAATGCTGGGACTGGATGTCAGTTTGAGTTGAATCAGAACTTTATGCCTCCTTATCCTTCAAGAAGATTCCAAAATAAGATTGCTGGAGGGAAAAATGTCAGGGGGCTGTGAGAAAGAGATGGTTAGTTCTAAAAACAGAAGACTATTAGGCATGTCCTGATTCCAGACAGAGTACATGGACACTCATACTTGGCTTAGGTATTTTGTCAGCGATGTAGTTAATAAGTTGGTATTTAGCTAGCCTGGTAAAATCCAGCCCCTTGTTCTAAACTTCACTTCATTCAGAGTGTCTGGACTCTCAGCTACTGAGAAGCGATTGCTTTCTGCAGGTGTAGACACTGTTGAAGTTTTAAATGTTACCCACTTGCTAAGGTTTGTCCGTGACGTATGCAATGCGCCAGTTCAAAGCTCTGAAGCTTACCGGAAATTATGTGCGCTTCAAACAACCATGCTTCGCTGTGAAGAGAGAAGAGCCAAACTGAACAAGATGGCTTTTAATGGTAATTCAGTATTTGAAGGAATGGCGAAATGCTGTTCGCTTCCCCTAATGCCATTGCTAAAACTACAGCTCTAAAGCAGCGCAGAAAATCAACGTCATCGTTCACAACGACTCAATCTGTTCGCTGATTGGCCTGAAAGAAATTCTTCTGGAGAAATCCAAGTCAATGAGAGTAAACCTAGACGGAGCTTAGACTGAGCTGTAAGCGAGAATTGAATCTAGCAAAACAGCATTGGAAGGCAACCTAGTGCAGGTGTAAACAAACCAATGACTGCAAGAACCTTCACATGCTAGCCTTGGAATTTCCATGGCTAGCATAGATAGTTTTTGAGTCCAATATCAAATTTTAATTTAATCGTGGTCCCCCACCCCAAAAAAGTATTGAATTGAATGGTGTGATAGTAAAATATTCCCATTGTTAAAGGCAATGTGGATGGCAGAACCCAAAGAATCCCTCTTCCAGTCCAGCCTGGTGCCACGTGTTCCACACACAGTCATTCCTTTGGCCTCTGCTCATATCCCTATCCCTAGTGGTCATAATGTTATGCCTGACCAGCGTATATTCTAAACATGATGGTCTATAGTTTTCGCTTCGCTGCGTTCTTGCTGCTGCAGGCGTGAACTCTTCCTTATCCTCCATCGCTGGTAGTTTCTACATCAAAGCGCTCTACCTTGATGTGCTATTTTTCATCATCATTTTAATTACACTTCCTGAAGAGTGCTCGGGGTGCCTCTAAACGCCGTGCCTCCATATTGATCGCGGTGAACAATAGAGAACCTGGAAGGGCTTTCAGTCTAGCTCTTTAAAAAAAAAAAGAAACAGTTCCAACACGCAGTGCAGAGCTGCCGGACTGAAGTGTCACTGCACACTGAGGGGCGTTTAATCTTCACCACGGCTCATCCATCACACGCCGACAGCACAGGAGACGGCAGCCATGTTTACATGCACAGACTGTTCGATTCTAAGTAGCCCAGTTACCCCACCGTGACCAATTTTTTAATTTTTTTTTAATTCTCAGGGAAAAATACTTCAGCAAATATATAAGCTAAAATATGTAGTTAAAATAAGCAGGGTGGTTTTACTGGGAGACGTTAGAGGGACGTTTTACTGGGATGCACAGACACAACCTGCTGGTTTTGATCAGCAAATATAAAAAGCGTGACTTTGAAGGACCTTCACAAGCTTCTGATTGAATTAAGGGTCACAGGTAGATTTGAGTGTCAATAAAACGACACGGCAATCCAGAGGTACTGACAATCACAGCGGGCAAAGGAACGCTCATTTATAGCCCCCCTGGGGGCAGTTAGAGGAATCCTCTCTCTGGCAGCCAAACCCTTTCATATTCTCTGTGGGGCAGCATGCTGGAAGCTGACGGGGATATTCTAATAACTTGGTTTTTTTATATACAAGGAAAATTCAATCCCAGATGATCAAAAGGTTCTAGTCAAGGTCTGGGACTTTAACCTGAATAGTGACTTAAGGGTCAGTGAATTTATACCTGAAACATGGGTCTATATGTGCAGTGTTATATTCTGACATTATGATGGTAAAAAAAAAGAAAGTTTCCACTGTTATTGCCCTGTTCATGTATTGAAACATGCTAGTAACAGGACAGATGCCAGTGTTTTATCTCAGCTCAGTGTCAGCAGAAGGCGTGGATTGCGCACATTGGCCAGGACGTATGCCAATATCAGCAGCATAAACCAATAATTTATCTTTTTTTTTTTTCTCCGAAGAGTTTTTGCGGTGCTAGTGGCTCGCATTTTTTGCGACGGTAGGCAGGAAGGAGGGAAGGTATGTGGCAAGGGTCGCCGGGTCTGGGAGTCGAACCCGCGACGTCCTCGTCGAGGACTAAGGCCTCCAGGCGTGGGGCGTGCGAAACCCCAGCACCACCACTGCACACCCACAGTTTATCATTTTTGTTGGGAAGAATCAGGGAATCTGTGATTAAACCAAAATGAAACTGACTGACTGTGTCCTTTATGCAACTCCTTGGACTGTTTTAGTTATTCCTTGTTGTGAGAACAATTAAATCCAACATTAGCGTATTAATGAATGTGCTACTGTCACTATCAGTTTGGAATCCCTAAACACAAACCAGCCAGTCTAAATGTAATAAATGTAACTTTATATAACCATAAATATAGAATTATGACAGAAAAAACCCAGGGTACAAAAGTTACAGGTAAACTAGAGCGGCAGCTAGCATAATGGCGCTGAAATGCTAACACAATGAAACAGTATTTTCCTCTCAAAACAGAGTCTCAAGACTTGTTAATTTAATAACAAATACACTATTTGATGACAACTTCATGAAAATCACATTTTTGGTGCTGGACTTTTGTTATCCACAAAAATTGAGCAAAAGATTTCCCAACCCGTCTTGAGGGAAGCACTGCCACCCTGTGGTGTTCCTTGGTAGAGCACCTCAGCCAACATGCCAAATGTCTCATATCCTGTTCACACTTAGCAAGTCAGCAAGGATAAAAAGTTACAATAAAGTTTCAGGCCTTTTGAGCATCAGCTGAATGCAAACTATAATGTAATGTTTTTTTGTTTTTTTATGATGTAAAGCACTTCGAACTCCCTTGTTGCTTAAATACGGAACCATCTAGACATATGGAGTTTTAAAAGCAACTAGTAATTTAATTTCAACCAGGATTGGCTTATTCAAAGAGGAAATATAGTCCAACAACCACTCAGGGTCAGGGTAGATCTGTGAAAGTCTGTTCCAGCATCAGGTCACAGCTGTCTCAGATAGAAAACACAAACAGATCTGTCAAAAGCTAGAGATCATATTTGGAACAGAAATTGATTTGAACATTTCTTTACCTACATATGTTTGATTAAAAAGGTGCCAAGCAGGGATGCATTTCGTTGCTATTAGTTATTTCATTTTATGTTGTTGGGTTTTTCTCTGGAGCTTTTTCAATAGTCCTTCCCTTTAGTAGTCGATTCTGGATAACAGCCCACATGGATTCTTCCAAGAGTCAGAAGTTTATGTATGCGTTTATTCTGGGATGGATGGGTGGACAATCTGAACGATGTGTCTGCTTTGCCTTTTAGTTTGTAAATCTTTTGCTTCAAAATAATGTTTGATGGTTTTTGTTTTTTTCCCTCCAGTTTTTTGCAATTTGCTGTCAAAAATGAAGCCTGCATGGCAATTTCCAACACGGACCTTGCAGTATTTGACGCTCCGGTGTCAATCTGCGTCACGCTTTCTGGAAGCTTCCTCCATCGAAGAGCCTGAAATGCGTCCAGGCTTCCTGCTCGGGCCTTCTACCCGTCACGCTCCCTCTGACGCTGCGTAAACTGACTTCACGATTTCCGTCTTGACCGGGGGGCAGCGAAGTTTAGCGGAACCACTCGAAATTCCACACGGGCAGCATAGAGCCACCTTTGTGTCGTGAGTGAAGCTCATTTCGGAAGAGGAAGAAGTGTTTCTTCGTCCTTGGAGATTAAGAAACATTGTGCAGAAACAAGCAAATATGTGCAACCTGTGGGGGGAAAGGAGGATGCACAGACGGTGCTGTAAGGTTTTTCACTGATGGAACCTTCTAGGTCAGACGTCTGGCAGAGGTGGGGAGGGGATTTGTATTCTCAGCGGGGGCTACCTGCAAACAGCTTACGGGTCTAAAAATAAAAAGGTAGCAGTAAAAGAAGGAGCGATAAGGCTCCCTTTCTTTCTTGGTTGTTTACCTTAAACATTAGAGGGAAGGTGGTTTCTGCATGTGGAACCATTTTCCCCCCAGCCTTAATGACTCCTAATTTCATGGCAAATAAACTAAACAATGATGCCTTTGAGTCTTGCTTCATTTGTAAGCACTGCGAGACAAAATCGCATTCTTTTCCGGTCAAAGTCCAGCTTAAATGTTCCTCTCTTATCTACCAGTCGACCTGTAAATGCACCCCGGACTGTTTGGATTCAGTTTTTCCAGGCAGTTTGATGTCTGATTCCATCAAACTCTTTCAGACCGCAGTGTTTGACCTCCTTGTGGTCCTATCACTGTCTACAGAAATGTATCAGCTCCTAATCCAAAACAACCAATCAGAGCTGGGAGGAGGGTCCTAATGCTGTCAGTCAACCTCATGTATATGCTGCTCAACGTGCTAAGTGGATTAGCCATTAGTTAATCTGCTAACAGCAAAGAAACAACTCATCGTTAGAGAAAAGCAGTTTATCTGCCGTCATCTGTGGCTCAGCTAGCTAGCTTAGCATTCACGACAAGGAAACTAGCTTATATATGAGAAAAGAAGAAGAGTGTATGTCAGGTTCTGCTCTAATGTGTGCAGTTTCCAACACTTGAACAGGATGGATGCGTCTCCACAACTGGATTCCACTCTAAAGACCGAGCAGTTCTTCATTTATCTCCATTTATTTATCAGCGTGATGGGAAGTTTTCTTTCACATTTGGTCCCAAAGCAGATAAAACCCTCGAAACAACTCCAAAAGAAGATAGATATTACTGACCTGTATTATTTAAGTTTGCATAAATTAATTCTATTCAGACTGCAAAGAAAAAAATAAGACTAAGTAGTAAACCACCGTGAACCAGAAAAGTGCTTAAAGTCAAATAAACAATAACTAATTTAAGTTTAACTTTAAAAGTTCAACATTTCACATTTACTTACTCATACTGATAATAATTGATTTCATTTTACAAATATATACTTTCAAGTTATTATTTTACCTTATTTAAATGATTTAATGTTTGTCAAAGTTACATGCTGCCGCTGTAGAAGCAACAAAAATGTTAATTCTAGATTTTTTCCAAAAGATTATAGCTACGGATAAAAAAAGTCTTATTTACAAAATGAAATTCTTTTTGTGACATTCTCACATAATTGCATAGTTAATTTTGGTGTCAGATATAAAGACTGATGATGTTTCAGGAGTTATTAATACTTTGCACGGCACTGTAACAATGAGCTCTCTGAGGCGTCGCTATAGAAGGAGGAATTATATATGATCATTTCCACTCTACGCACTATTAAGAATTCATTTTGCTTCACCCGTTTCTCTGCAAGCCACCGTGCCCAGTTCATGAGATTCCCCAGCAGAAAGCGACCATGACCTCCTTCCCCTTGAATCGTTCCAGAAACGCAGTCGAACCTGAAAGATTTTGACCTACAGAGACATTTTTTTCCCCCTTTCATGATGGCACCTCATAGTGGAACATGTCAAAACAGCTCAGGAGCGACTCTCAGCAACATCCTGTCAACTTCTAGTCCAGCAATTAGTGGGGGAGGGGGGAGAGAACAGATGTTCTATAAATGGGAATGGCTGTTCTAATCTGTCCAAGAACAATGACCAAGCAGCCCAAGCTAATCGCTACCATGCTACTGATGCTAATCGCTTGCAGCACCTGGTTTACTGGTCAGGGTTCACCGGGAGGAAAGACCCCAATTCTTGGAAAGTGACAATGCTGCAAGTAATGCATCTAATAATATTTTAATTATAGTTCAACTTAGTTTATTTATATGGTGGCAATAGTCAACAAATTTGAATCTTGAGGCGCTAAGAAAGGACACCTAACTTATACAGAAAATCTACAGAAATGTAAGATAAATTTGACTCAAGTGGCAGATTAAGGTTCTTCAAAATAACCTTTAAGCAGATATAAAACATACTTCAATTTCTTCATTAAGATTATTATTCATCTGATGTGATTTTCTGATCTAAATGTCCTGCTTTTCATTAGCTGTAAGCAGAAAATCAGACCTGAACCTTCAGAGTCACATAAAGACAGTTATGAAGTCGGCCTTCTGTCACCTGGAGAACATTTCCAGGATTAGAGGACTAATGAGAAACTCAGCCATGCGTTTAGCATTTGTCTCACTGATTAGTTCAACAGTATCCTCACAGGTCTGCCTAAAAATAATCAATCAATCAATCAATCGCTGCTGCTGGCGTCCTGACTAAACCCAGGAAGCTGGAGCTCATCACCCACTTCTAAAGTTCTTCCACTGAGAGAATAGACATTAAAATACTTAGTTTATAAATCACTGAGTGGCTTAGCACCACAACCCATGAAAGATCTGCTGTCTGATCGACTAGAACCAGAACCAAACATGGAGAACCGGCATTCAACTTCGACGCACCAACTTCCAGAAAACTGCAAAAGAGCTGAAACACCGAGCTCCTTTACACCAAAGCTAACAACTCACCTGTTTAGAGCTGCCTTTGATTAGCAGCAGCTGGAACATTGGTTATATTTGATGATTTTGATGATGGTATTTGACAAAATGTAATGTTTATTGCTTGTTTCATAATTGATGACTACGATGTTCTCATGATGCAAACGCACTTTGAACTGTTGATGAAATGTTCTACACAAATAAACCTGATTGGACTTTATTTGATCTTTTGTAGTGAAGTAAGTTGAAGGTTATAATCTGGACGGATCACTCTGCAATCGGAAACCAAGAGAAACAACAACAAAAAAGAAATTACATTTATCTTCAAACGACTCTAAAACATGATCAGATGAACAAACAAACTGATCCAGTTGTGACTGACAGGAGAAGAACCTTGATATTTAGGAGGCCAGTGCAACAAACATACCTCCGCTGGTCTCCAACTATCATCAGGTCTATTCCTGCCAACGTTCTCCAAGGAGCTCCCAAAACCAGACAGCTTTACACACACACACACACACACACACACACACACACACACACACACACACACACACACACACACACACACACACACACACCTGTTCCTGGATGTCACTCCTCCACACGGCTGTCTCGGCGGAGAGCAGTTAATCGCTGATTTGGCACACTTACAGCGACAACATACCGAGGTCCAGTTTCAGCAGCCCAGCGCCCCACACATAAGAAAACACGCTTTCATTCTTGTCTTCACTCACACACATTTCACTTTACAGACACACTCGCGCAAAAAGCAGAAATAGCTTCTTTCAATTGCACAACAATCGTGCAACGGCCACATCTGACTCTCATCTCACTGCTGATTCACCAAAAAAACAAAAAACTGCCTTTTCAAAGTCGGCCTGAAATGTACAATTATTGCAGTCTGGCGACAGCTTGTATATGCTGGAGAGCTCAGAGTTTTGTGGCTTTTGCCTAAATGGGAAACAATTAAGGAGGCTTTTGGCAGCGCATGAAGCCAGACGGATTAAAGATGGCTGAGCTTTTCAGAGAGAGAGGGAGGGAGGCAGAGGCCTGTGTCGAGTCCTGGGAATCCGTAAACTTCATACCTCGACGTTGGATGGGTTTGTGTTTGTGAGTAGAGGTGGAGTTTTAGAGCAGCGCCTTGAAAACCGGCTCATTTCCACTGAACTCGCTCACGTTTCTGCCACGTTACGACGAGAGGGAAACGTCCACACGAGAAAAAACTGGATTCCAAACGGCTGTCGAAGGAAAGACGTGAAAAATCCAGCAAGAAAAAATAATAAAAATTCCTTCAAGATTAAATTCATCTTATAGACATGAAAATGTGTATTTAAAAAAAAAAAAAGGGGTATGAGTGTCAATGTCAGGATTACGGTTGTGTTCAGTTTTATGACGATCAATTAAACTTTGCTGCTAATTGTGAATCTGTATCAACTTCCTAAAATTATGACTTAAGAATTTTGTTTTGTTGCCAAAAATATGAGCAAACAAAATAAATAAAAAAATCACCACCTCTTTCTTTCTAACAGATATTTTAGGACAAAAAAAAACACCAAACCCTTTGGTCATTATCTTAAGATTTGTAAAAATAGTGCTCAGATCTTTTCATTCACTCGTTCGCTGATCATTCATGAACTTTCGGGTCCCGACACTGAGGGGTCACCTGACCCACCAGAACAGAATGATTACGCAACGATTCAGACGCAGCGATGCGACGCCACAGGCGCAGCAGGAGGCAGCATGGACGACACAACGATCCTTTATTCAAACTATAAACGGATTTCAACAGACTGTTTTACACACCTGTGAGTGTGTGTGTGTGTGTGTGTTTCAGGGATTTTAACTGGGTTAAGAATATGGAATGAATTGCTGAGAACTGAATGCATAATTGCGTTAATTTAAAAAAAGGCAAAACAAAATGATCACAGAATAATTTAATAGCAGTCTCCCGTGGCAACCACTCAGCTGTGTAAAATGCCGGGGTGAACCTAGCCCCGCCTTCAAGGACAAAGCTTCTCCTTCAGACTAGCCAGCAGCAATTAGCAAACATCTAGTAGAACAGCTGAGCTTGTCATAAGAGCTACTTCTAAAAGCAACGCTGGTCAAAACTTGGTTAAAGGGTCAATAGAGGAGCCATGCTGAGGTGACTTCCTGGAGGCGGAGCTTCAGAAAGAGCAGGTGTCTCTTAAAGGGACAGAGGCACAATTTCAAGGTGTTGAATTGTGCAGTAAAATTTCTTTCAGGTCATATTTGATATAAATAGCATTTTACTAACAGCTGGAGGTAACACAGTTAGCTGATTGTGCTATAAATTGCACTATGTGCCTGGAAACACATGATATTATCTTTTTAAGTTGCAGAGGGGAGGTGCAACTCAAAGTGCAAAGAAAAGGGTCAAGGGTCATGGAGGCTTTGGTGTGACTCACCTTCTTCAGTAACGTAACCTCCTCCTCCTCAGCTGAGAGGAGGCGACAGCAGCTAGCTGCAGCTAGCAGGAGAACAGAGGAGAAAAAAGGAGGTGTGTGTATTTTTGTGTGTGTGGGGGGGGAGGATGGCGGGGGGGTCTGGGTGTGTGGAAAGCAGCCACTGCAGCAAACACCTCTGAAACAGAAACAGCCATTTAGCGGCGAAAACAAGCTTCCCTCACAAGACGACCATGAATGGGGCACTTCAGCCGGCCGAGGAAGTTCCATCGAGGGCCAGGATGTTCTCCTCAGGACGCTCTTGAGGCGGGACGAGGGCCAAAAGTATGTTTACATAGACCCGTCTCTCTCTCTCTCTCTCCTTCTGTCAGCGTCCAGCTTTGCCCTCCTTCTCTGGCCGAGTAGAAAAGAAGGAGCAAGCTCTCCCCGGCCTGCTTCGCCCGCTCCATCCCCTCCTACAGAGCCGCAGCCAGCGAGGCGGCGAGGGAAGGCGTGGAGCTGAGCTCAGCAAACAAAGACAGAGAGGCAAAGACTCTCTGTGATTAAAGAGCAGTTAAGATGCTATGAGAGACTAATTTGTTCTCTGTGCGACTGAAAACAAACCAAAATCTGGGGCTTAACGCTTCCTGCACTTAGCGCTGCAACAAAACTCCTTTCTCTTTCTAAATCCTTCACACAAACTGCGATGTGGTGACATTTTCTTTATCCGTCCTACAAGCTTTTTAGATGAACACACACAAAAACACACACACACACACTGAGCTGCTTCTGCTCACCGGCATCACGGAGGCTGAAGAGCTCAGCCGACAGGTCAGGGATGAGCTGGGCTGAAGCGGAGCTGCCTCAGGAAATCACACTCAGAGCTGTGACAGACTGTCTCACAGAACTCTGGCTCATCAATCTGCCTGAACGGTCCAGGTAAAAGTGTCAGCATGTTTTACCACCCAATTGCAAATTTGTAGAGAAACAGCAAAACTGGTGTTCACAAATAAAGAAGAGATTTGAGATGGAGGTTCACCTTCCAGCTGTCGGCCTCCCGAGAATATTTTAGCTGAAATTTTCTTTCTTGCCACCATCAAGCTGCATGTTTGTTGTTCTGCCCCGTCTGCGACCTACTTTCATAGATATGTCTCTCTTTTTAACCCAACAGTTAAACAA
>CAEFZX010017802.1:0-15839 GCA_903066825.1 Alfaro cultratus
AGTGCAGCCGGTGGCCTTTTATTAGCAGATTGTGCCCACCTGTATGAAACTCCGCCCATAACAGGAAATCAACAAGAACATTAACAACAAGACCCAACAACCCTGGGTCCACTTTAAACCAGCTGGTTCTACACTGCATCCACCGCTGGGTTCTGCTGGTTCTGGACCGGAACAACAGAGTATTAGCCTTCAGATGCATCAGAACCTGTCACTGTAGAACTAAACGGTACTGTCCTACGACCCGGTTGGAGGTTCTGTTATGGGCTGTTTCTGTCTGAACCAATAAGAAACCCGGCTCACCTCCACTCGACACTTCCTGTTCCCCTGGCGGGTCGGCGCCGCTCGTCTGCGGACGCAGGGCGGCTTCTCGCCCGCCTCCAGAGGGAAGTCGTTGGGCACCGCACCTGTCAGCTCCTAACCAATCAAAGCGCACCACACACCTCAGCGCACAGCGGCCAAACCAATCAGGCTTCGCTTCCGGCTGTGACATCACTCACCGCCTCCTGGAGGCAGATCCGCCTCAGCTCGGCCAATCGCATGCTCAGTAACACCTGCAGGCTCCGCCTCCTCTCCTGCAGCTCCGCCATTCGCTCTTTTTGCTTCCTGCTTGGACAGGTGAGGGGCTCTGCACACAGAACACAGGTGAGACAGGAAGCAGGTGAGACAGGAAGCAGGGGAGAAGGACAGATTTTCCCAACTGGTCTCTCTTACCAGGTCCTAAAATGAGTTGACCTTTGACCTCCATGGCATGCGCTTCCCATGTGACTCTGCCTCCTCGTTACTCCAGTCCTGTCCACAGAGCCCAGCTCACCTGTGGAGCACCACCAGGTGTTCCTCACCTGCTGAGCCACTTCATAGACCCTCCAGTGGTTCTCACCTGTAGCCATCCAACAGGTGAGACGCTCAGGCAGCTGCTGCAGCTCCCATGGCGGCCTGCAGGGGGGGTTCAACCTGAGAGCAAAACCACAGAAGAAGAAGAAACATCAGGAGTTATGACAGTTTTAGGGCAGAAAATTTGATTTTTCACACTGAGATCTAACATGAACACACAAAGAAAACTTCTTCCAGATCAGAACCAGAACCAGAGAGGGTCCGGCCAGTCGGGACCCGGTTCTGCTGCTGCAGCGCCTCCTGCTGGGCAGATGGATTCAGCTCCAGTTTAACGGTGTTGAATCAAAACAAGTGAAACTCCAACATGAAGAGCAGATTCTGCTGCTGATCCCATCTGAAACGGTCCGATGACCCGGCGGGCTGGTTCTGCTGCCGCTACGCCGGCCGCCTGGGAACAGGAAGCTGGCAGCAGGAAACAGGAAGAAGGAAATGAGCAGCAAAGAGACAGGAAGAGAGAGCGAGGGAGGAGGGAACAGGACTGGGAGTGACTGAACGGATCAGAACCAGAACCTTGATCTGGCCCAAACGCTCCACAGCATGACCAGCCTGGACGGTTCTGGATTAACAGAACCAACAAAAACCTTTCTGTTTCCATCTCTGTTCCAGCACCGAGCTCGGCCCATTTGAGTCGGGTTCTGTCACTGAGATCATGGAGTCTCACCACTAAACTGTTTTATTATTGTTGTTTTTATTTCTTTTTTGTTAGCTGCGCCCTGGGGGCAGGCCCGGCGACATTGGGGGGCATTAGGGGCATTGAATCTTATTGTTGATGTTCTTGTTGACCTCCTGTTGTGGGTGGAGATTTACACAGGTGGGCAATCTGCTAATAAAAGGTCACAGGTTGCTCTGGTGAGCTGCACTCAGGCCAATCGAAACTGAAGGCTGTGTTGTTTTCCTTCATCATGACCCACTAAGCCCTTTAAAGATGGCAGCGTCAATTCATTTTGCCCCCCTGTTACTGCAGCTGTCTGGGGTCACGGCGCCTAAAGGTCACCTCCTAGTCCTGCCCCTGCTGTGTCCTGATTGGCTGCTGCGCCAAACAGTATAAACATGACGGACTCTGCTGCCCCCTGCTGGCTGTAAAACAGAACCCTAACCCTGACCAGAACCAAAGGGCCCAAACACGGTTCATACGTCACAGGCCCAGCTGGATGAGACATTTATTTACCAGAATATTCTTTTCCAACACTTTTTTATATTACCAGCCTAATTTTATTAGGAAAATATCATATACATAAATCGAAATTCTCAAATCAGAAACTTTGCTTTTCAGGCTTTAAACAAAAATTCAAACAATATATCAGAACTCTCCAGTTTGAAAAAAATAGAAAAACCATTGAGACAAAGGATTTGTGCACTCACTTTAACATTTTCTGGAATAAAACAATAAAGAAACTTGTGAAATGTGTTATTAAAACAATTAATTCAAACAGTTTTTCTAAAAAAACAAAAATAGAAATCCCCTAAATTGTGAATAACAAATAAAACTTTGACACCAGAAAAGACAACAGTGGTGGGTTTGTCAAACGGATCCCACTGCTCACATAAATCAACCAAAATAAAACCTCATCGCTACAAAAAAGGGAAAATCGACCATTAAAGTTTACAGTGAAGCTTATACTTATTATTTGTCTACTAACATTACAGATTATTCCCAGCTCAGGTTACCAAGTTATGAAGTTTTTTGTTTACAGCTTCAGATCGGGACCATCGGCTGATCCGCAGATATATGCGGCTTAACGCTTATCGTTGCCATGGTAACAGTCACTTTGTAATGAAATTAACATTCAAACAAAATTTAGAAAAAACTGTTCTGATAAAAATACGTTTGAGATGTGTCTTTGCAACTAGAACCAGAACCAGAACCATCAGGACCCAGAAGAGCTTCAGACTAAACAACCAGAACCCTGCTGTCTGGACCTGCTGCTTCTGAATAGAACCCATCACACAGAACCAGAATCTCCTCATAATAATCATTGTTTCTTATCAGTCCAGAGACCCGTCTAGGCCCAGTCCAAACCCAGCAGAACCTCAGAAACGCCGCCCACTGACCCAGAGCCTGGTTCTGGAACCCGGTCATTCAAGGAACCTGAAGGAACCTCAGAGGAAACATCGACCTCACACACACACACACACACACATGCACACACACACACACTCAGCTCAGAGGGGTGAAAGGTTATTGGCTGACTGGCTGCAGCTCTCAGCCAATCAGAGCTCAGGACTGGCTGCTGGGACTCTGCGCTGTTGCTGAGCAGAGAATCATCCTGACCTACATCCATCACACCCAGCGCTGCTGCGGCAGCCTCAGCAGGGCTGTGCGGACCGGACTCACCGAGCCGCTGCTGCAGGTGTTTACTGACCTCCGGATAAACAGACGGCTACACACAAACACGCAGCAACACACACAGAGCCTCGATCTGCAGCAGCAACGTTCCAACCGCAGAACCCGGCTCACAATAACATGGGCCCAGCAGAACCCAGCAGAACTGGCAGCCATGACAAGAAAGCCTGGTTCTTCTGTACAGAACCAGAGCAACATGTGAGGGACGGGCAGTTCTGTTTGGGTCTGGGAACCAGAAACCTGCCCAGAACTCTGCACCCAAACCACAGAACACTGAAGCACGGTGGTGAAGGTGTGGTGCTATGGAATCACTATCAAACTAAAGATCAGTTCAAAAAAATGTACCTTGAAACATTTTTCAGATTTCAGACCAGATGTTCATCATCTACCAGTTTCATGTTGACGGTATATTTTATGTTTGTCTTTAGATATTATAGAAATGTTTAGATTTTGTTCTTTACTTTTGTTCCTGTTTGTTTGTTGTTTAAATAACGTTATAGGTGGGGAAAAAATAGAGAGCATGAGCAGAGGAAATGAAACCGGAGCGTAAACAGACTTTAAAACAAAAGCATGAATATATTTCTCTAAAACTCGATATTCAAAACTGAAACACAGACGCTGAACTTTATTCAGCTGAAAGTTAAGACGTAAATTTCGGGGCTAAGTGCTCTGAAACCTTTCAATGCTAGCTACAGTGCTACAGCGCTAAGCTAATAGTTAGCATTATTGTTCTACAGAAGGACAAACAGGTCTGGTTGAAAGCTGACCCACAGAGTCGGGTTTGGACCCGGACTCCACCAGAACTGATGCAGTTCAGCAGAACCAGAACCTTCTTCAGAGTCAGTCCTGGCAGACTCCAAGTGGACTTCCTCAGTTCTGTCTCTGACCAGAACATGGATTAAAACCTGATCCTGAAAACCCGTTTGGACCTCCAGCTGGAAACAGGACTTCTCCTTAGAGTCGAGATCAGTCTGTCAGATCCAGAGGTTCTGGTCTTGGTTCCTCCATTTGGTACCCAGTAAGGTCGAACAGGTAATGACCCAAACTGGGATCAGAACCAGTTTGGCCCAGCATGTGTTTCGGCTTTCTTCTTTGTGTATTTGGGGTTATGCTTGGCAACACCGACAGGTTCAAAGTAAAGGAGAACAGAGGGGAACATTTACAGATAACACATTGAAACACTAAGCTGCAGTGAAAACTAACCTCTGGTACCAACTGGGCTTTGTTCCGGTTCTGTTAGAGGAAAGGATGGACCCGGACCCTGGAACTCCTTCACTGGGTGCGATCCTTAACCATCAGCAGGTGGATGGAAGAGGCGATGTGGGAGGAGCTTCCATCCTAAACAGAGATCAGAATCAGCCAGTAAACTGCCACTGTGAGAGCGGCAGCCGGTCCCGGTACTTCCTGGAACCTTCGAGGTCCAACTCGAATGGCCTCTGGAGATAAAAGATGCTTCTCACTGAGGAGCAGAGTCTGTGGCTCAGAACCTCTGTGTCCCGATTCATCACGGTTTATACGCTGCCATCGACCGATAGGACAGCAGCCTGAGGCGGCCTCCTCTACCATCAAACCCAGTTTGGATGAACCCCTCCACTCACTGGTTCCAGTACCTCAACTCAAAGGCTGCTGGTCTCCACAGTAATGAGGAAGTAAAGCCAAGACTCTGCTCCATTCCAACCACAACGGTTTACACAACCTGAAGACCTGAATATCTTCCAATCTGGTGATGGGACAGCGCTGTTCTGTTTCCCTGTACAACCGACCCGTACCTCACCATGCATGGTCCCCCGTTAGTTGTAGGTCCAAAGCTCAAGGTATAGTCCGGCTAGGGTGGAGCTACTGGCGTCACACAACACCGACTACTGAGGACGGAGAAACATTGCCAGATGTGGTAGTGCGTCAAGTTTGTCGTGGTGCTAGCATGTTTGGGTTTGTGTGCCCAGTCAGAGTCCACCTGATGGTGGAGACGTTCTCCTGAATACACTGGACCATAAAAACGCTGGACCATACCACTCAGTGGGAACGTTGGCAAGATGTGGCTATCCAAAAGGAGCAGTACCAGCAGTAACCTCTGGGGGCAGCGTGGTACAGCAAAGCCCAGAAAGAAGCAGGGAAGAAGAAAAGAGCAGAAATGCCAGAACTTGTTCTCCGAACTTTCTGGACTTAAAGAACGAGACTCTGTGAACGGACGAGGTTTTGTTCTTCTAGTTTTTCTGTTAATGAAAGGAAAGAGGTGAAGCCAGCTTCTTGTTGTCATGGTGACGGTCAGACACAAGAACCAGACCATGATTATATTAATCTTCTAACCTGCCGTCCATGATGGCGGGCCCACCGGGACCAGAACCCGGTTCTACTATAGCTGGGTCATGTGACCCCAGGCTGCTCTCTGATTGGCTCTGGGTGAAGTTTGCGTTTTTCCGTCAATCAGCTGATTCCACATGTCAACACAAAGACGAGCACAAGTTGGTGTCACGTGAGTCGCGCACGCGCATGCCTCTGAGCAGCAGAGCCAATCAGTGAGCAGTAATCCCAGGCTCACCTGCCGGTTCTGTTCCGTTCCTGCAGCTAGATCTGGATCAGCCGCCGAACCGGACGCTGCCTGCTTCCTGTTGGACTCAGAGAACCGAACCTGAACCCCCCAGGCCCCGTGTAGTTTGACCCGGGTCCTTCCCTCAGCTCGGTTCGGTTTGGTTCGGACTCTGAGCCGAACATCACCATAACAACCACCGTGGCTCGTTTCTCGGTTCCCGCTCTGCGCCGCTTCACCCCGCAGACTGAAGTTCCGGTCCAGCTCACCTGGGTCACCTGCAGCGGCGGCGTCACGTGGTCCGCGGCCCTGTCCGGAGAGCAGAACCGGTCCAGAGAACCTGAGAGATCTGATCGATCAGCTGGGATCCATGCTCTGGTCGCTCTTCATCGTCCTCCTCTTCATCATCCGCAGCATCAGCAGCACGAGGCGCGCTCCCGCCGCGGACACGCACACGCCTCGCCCATGCGCGCACATGTGAGCCAGCAGCAGGTTTCTGCTTTCTTCTTCGTGTGTTTGGGTTTATGCTCGCCAACACCGAGCAGAACATCCCGGAGGCGGGTCAGAGGTTCGGAACCGACGGACCGGAATGACAGAAATAAAAACCCAGAAACGATTAAAATATGAAAATGAAGTGAAATGACAGAAGCTGAGAATCTGAGGAAACATAAATAATCTATAAAATCATCTTGACCCAAACAGAACCTCAGGAGAAACGAACTTCTGGAAACTTTCTGGTTCAAATTCAAAAATACTTTATTAATCCCAAAGGGAAATGAAATGTTGTAAATCATTTATTTAGATTCTTCAGTTATTGAAGATGCTGCTGGGTGGTTCAGGTGGTTCTGATGGTTCTGGTTCTGGTGGTTCCGACAGCAGATCCAAACCCTGAAGGATCTTCTCTTCCTCCTTCTCCATCCAGGTTTTTATCTTCCTCTCCACCTCCACTTCTCCTCCCATGATGGAAATAGGGTTTGACCTTTGACCCTGTTCCTCCGGAAACCAACAATCATCTCCTTTGTTTTGTTTACATTTCAGATGATTTGACTGTTCCCAAAGCGGTCCACCTGCTCTCTGTACTCAGGCTCTGGTAAACCATCAAGAGTAATCTGAGTATTTCTGTAATCTGAGTATTTCTGTAGATGACAGAAGTCCGACTTGTGCTGGAAGTCTGAAGAGAGAAAAGGAGCAGAGCGACCAGAACCAGACGGACTGTCATCATGGAGCAGGTGACGGTTGCGGTTCCACCTGAGGTTCCTGAAGTTCCTGTTAAAGGGTTTATGAAGAGGTTAAGATGGCGTCTCCGTCTCCCTGGCGATAAGCAAACTTTAGGGGGTCCTGATATGAGCTTGTTCAGGTGAGACTGTCCAGGACCTTCATGATGTGGGTTGTCATGGCAACAGGTCTACAGTTGTTGATGAGTGATGGTGAATTTTCTCTGGTACCGAAACCAGGCAGGATGTCGTCTACAGCAACAGAACCTTCTGTTGTGTCAGGCTGAGGTTGAAGAGATGCTGCAGAATCCCACAGAACCGCTCTGCAGCTTCAGGCCTTCAGGACCGACACCATCTGGACCTGGTTCTTGTTCTGTCTCTCCAGGTGCCTCTTCAGGTCCAGAACCAGAACAGGAGGCAAACCGAGCATCAGCTCCGGATCTGATTGGAGTCAAACTAGTGGAAGCAGAAGATCCAGACTGAGGAGGAAGTAGGTCAGAGGTTTGATAGGAAGCTGAGGCTCAGAGGAAGGTGAGATGATGATGATGATCCTGAACCTGTCTGAATGTCTTCAGCTCTTTTGCTCCTTCTAGGCTTCCGTCCATCTGATTCTCCTTTTGCTCGCAGCCTGAGATCTTCTTCCTTCCTGATTCTCTGATTTGGTTCCTCTGCAGTTTGTCCTCCAGGTTCTTCCTGTTCTTCTGTCTCTAATCTGGACTGCAGCTGCTTCTGTTCCCCGTCTCGTTCCCTAACGGCTCTTTGGTTCCTTGCTGCTAATTTGTCATTCAGGAAGGATCGCTCTGCTCTGGTGGCGATGCTGCCGTCCACACGGAGCGGCTCTGATGTCATCTCCATGAGGCTGGCAGAGAGCGATCCAATCAGTTGCTTCAAAACAAGCCTGGAGGGCCTCTTCTGCTTCCTGTGATCATTTCCTAACAGCCATATCGTTAACAAGCAGCCTCTTCACAAATTAGTCAAAAATGATTAAAAAAAACAACATGGAGGTTAATTTTTCAGTAATATTTTATGCACCTTCAAATTAAATATTTAATTAGAAAGGTAAACATTTTGTTTCTAATATTAACAAAATATTTTGTTAGCAAACTAACTATTTATTTACCTCTATATTTAGCTTACAAAACTTAATATTTAGTTAGCTTAAAAGAAATAGCTAATATGCAAATTCACTTCCTAATAAGTGGATTTTCAAAATCAAAGCTGGGTCTTCGGCTGAATCTTTCCATGCTGGTGCTTCATTGTTGCTGTAGATCGGGGCAGCTCCAGTCCAGCCCTCCAACGTTTAGACCAGGGGTGGACAGTCCTGGTCCTGGAGCGCCGGTGTCCTGCAACTCTTAATGTCTCCCTGGTCCAACACACCTGAATCACTTCCTAAGTGCAGTCAGGTTCTCCTGAATCCTGCTAATGACCTCATTATTTGACTCAGGTGTGTTAAAGTAGAGCTACATCTAAAAGTTGCAGGACAGCAGCCCTCCAGGCCTGGAGTTGCCCTCCCCTGGTTTAGATGCTTCCTGACCCAACAGATGGGGACCAGCTCTGAACAGGCCAGACATCCATCTGATTCAGGTGTGCTGCCTGCAGCAGGGAATCATGTGAAAGTTGCAGGGCAGTCGGTACCTCTGCAGGACTGACTTGCGCACGCCTGCTATTGATCGATTAGTAAACTTATGTACCGCCTTTAAAATGGCTCAGATGAAATATTGGACAAGAGGAAAATAAACTATGATAAAGAGGCAACAAGAAACAACTCAAAAGCAGTTTATAAAGAGTTTCAGAAGACCCAGCTTTTATCTTGGTAGTTCACTTCCTGTTATCAGCCAGGCTTAGCTAAATATTTAGCTAATATTAACAAATAATCAATATCTTACTAAATTGTGACAATTATGAATTAAAAATGGAAATACAACAGAAATTTTTTTTTTTCTGACATGTTCAATCATTTTTATCAGGCGCAGAAAGTGGGACTGAACCTGGTTCTGACTCCCAGTTTGGACTCTGATCAGCAGCCATCAGTACCAGAATGTTCTGGGAGTATCTGGACCTCCCAGTGACTGAAATATGATCCTGATGACTGCTGCACCTGTTCAACACAGGCCACGCCCATCTACAGGTGCGAGCAGAAATCTGACTCCACACAGCCAATAAAAATGCTCTAAAAATCTTTATTGTTCCAGAGAATATTAAACATCAGCACGAGCGGACTAATCAGAGCCCTCCGTCAACAGAAAGAAAACCGAAAACTTGTTTTATTAAAGCTTAAGAAAAAAAACATTTTACAGGAGAGCCCCGCCCACACACCAGGCCCCACCCACTGGGGGGCTTCTCAATCATCTCAGGCTCCGCCCACTAAACACCAGAACTAAAAGAAAAGGCAAAGTTCTGACCCAGGGGACGTCACCTGAACACACCTGTTGTCTTTAAGCTCCGCCCACATCGGGCCAGGAGTTTGACAGTTCGAACTGAACGATCCGGATGAGCAAACATTCAAGAAAATTCTGCTTTCTGGTGTTTTCATGATTTAAAATTAGGAACAGAAATGGACTGGGAGGGAGCCGGTTCTGACTCTTCACATTGTGTTGGGTTGGTTCTGAAGGAGAACAGAGTTTGGACCAGAACCTCACAGTATGATGGAGGAGCTCCAGAACCTTCAGAACCATCAGCCCTTCTGATGGGATGCTGATGTAACTGGACCCGAGTAGAAATGAGTCAGAGGCGTTTCAGAACCTCCGGAGCAGCTGCCGGTCGGGTTTGGACCTTCGACACCATCTGCCGTTGGTCTCAGCTGATTGATGAAACCAGAACCAAGGTCCGGTATCTGTGAGCTCCGGTTCCAGTGGAGCATGTTGAGTTGTTGGCGACCATCTTTGTGTCAGGTGGGATTCTGGGATGCGGTGCCGGTTCTTACATTCCCTGAGAAGCTCCACTTCTCTTCGGCGCCGGCTTGGAGTCTTTACCGGTTTCTATGGAAACAGAAAACAGACTTTACCAGCATTGTCACAGTGGGGCAGAACTCCTCCGGTCCGGTTCTGACCTTGCAGCCATCGGACCTGTGTGGCCGGCCCATAGCCCTTCTGGTTGCGGGCGGCGATGCGGAAGATGACGGCGGGCTTGGTGGTGTAGTCGATGTGTGCGTTGGCCAGGGTGGAGGCCTGAACCACGCAGCACGGGTCGGAACCACAGTACACCCTCATGAAGGCCAGCTGGGCCGGGCCAGAACCGGGCGGCTTGGCCTGGCTGGACTGGATGGCCAGGTACACCGAGTACTCTGTGATGCTCCCCGCGGTGACGGCGGGCGGCTCCCAGGTGAGCTGGGCCCCACCCAGGTTCTGGAGGGACAGAAATCGTCAGTACAGGACGTCCCATGCTGACGGGACCGTGGGTTTCCATGGTAACGGCAGGAACTCACCTTGCTTATTTTGATGGCGCACGGCGCTCCAGGGAACCCGGGGAGGCACGTCTTGAACGCCGCCATCTCGGAGAAGGCGCCGCGCCCGCAGATGTTGATCCCTGCCACCCGGAACTTGTAGGCGGTTCCTGGCTGAAGCTCCACCCTCCTCATCTGGCTGTAGTCCGGCGCCGCCCCAGAGACATCCTGCAGGTACACAACACCCGTCAGCATGACGACGACTCCATCGGCCCCCCCGGCCGGTCCGTACCTCCACCACGTCGTCATCGTCGTCGTAGGGAACATAGTAATGAGTCACAACGGCGTTGGTGACCTTCATGATGCCGACGTCAAACCACGGGTTCTCCTTCGGCGCCGACTTCACACAAGAGGTTGGTTCCTGCAACACAACAATGCTTTAGTGTTTGTCGCGTGGCGTTAGCATGTCATTTGGACAAATGAGCGGGACATTAATGAAAGGGTGGCGTGTTCCTGGTACGTCAGCCAGCCTGCCTTTGGCGACTGACGGGTCTTTGGCATGTTGCTGTGTTCAGAGCAGGCAGTTAGCGTGTCACTGTGCCGTTAGCATGTTGTATGTATATTCCTGGCATGTTAGACGCTCATTGTCAGCGTGTTCAGGGTGAGTTGATGGCATCTTGTCTGTACTATTGTTTTTATTCTTTTCTCATCTGGATCTTTGGTTCTGCTGTCGACCGGTACTGACGAGTTCCTATTGTCTTACAGGAGGCGGCTCTCTGATGCCATTGGTGGTTTCCGTCGCCATAGCGACAGCCGTGCTCTTGGTCTCCATCACCAAAGGGGCGGGGCTGAATGTGCTGGCCAGCCGGGCGACGGCGCTGATGACGGCGGCGGCAGCCGGCTGGGAGGCGTGGCTCTCTGCTGTCGGATCGTTCAGGCTGTCGGCTGGGGCGAGCCCCTCTGCAACAGAACCAGAACCGGGCTGAGCGAGTCCAGGTTCCCCAGCCGACACCGAGAGAACTGTACCCGACTCTACCTGTGGGCATGCTGCTGGGTTCTGGTTCTGGTTCCTGCTGCTGTTGGACCAGCGCCGCCAGCTCCTGTGGTGTCAGAACGATGCGGACGGCCTGGTCGCCTGATTGGCCTGCTTCACTTGCTTCACCTGCGGACACATGGACATGTTTAGAGACGGCGGCGGACGCGGAGACGTCTCTGTCCTCGCGCTGTTTTACCGACGGTCCTGGCTACTCCCTCAGTCGCCAAGGCAACAGCCATCTGGTCTGGGACCTGTCCCGTCGTCAGCGTGAAGGTCACCGTCCTGGAGATCTCCTCACCTCCATCCCCCTCTGATGACATCAGCTGCTGAGGAAGACCTCCGTCTGAGGACGCCATCTGGGTCGGAGGCGGAGCCAAAGTTAGCGTGTGCACATGCCGGTGTTACCTGCTGCTGCACCACACTCACCTGAACCTGCAGCGCTGACACTCCTGATGACATCATGCCCTCTGATTGGCCGTCTGTCATTGCTGGCTCCTCCTCTTCTCCTGTTGCCATGGCGAGGGTTTCAGAGGAATCCGCCCTCTCAGCACCAACCAATGAGGAGAGATCCTGCAGAGAGTACCAGACATCAGAACCGGGCCAGAACCTGCCAGGTCGTTCAGTCGGTATCCAGTGAGCTTGCCAGGCTCAGCCCTCACAGGAACCTGGACAGGTGCGTCTCCAGGTGATCCTCTGAGTCGGTCATAACTAAACAAGAATGGGTGACGGACGTACCGGGACAGACGGACCCGGTGTGGGTGTGGCATGCGTTACTGTGGTAACCGCTGTGCTCTGACTGACTGCAGCATCAGATGAGGGGGCGGAGTCTGTGGTGTCTCCATGGAGACCGTCTCCACTCTGCTGAGCTGCACAGCAACAGGACAGGAAGTGATGTCACAACACACCCAAAAAAACAGTCCAAAAGTACCAGAACCAGGTGAGAGCAGCTACCTGTAGCGGTGGTGGCGGTGTTGGTGGTTCCGGTCTCATGAGTCTCACAGGGGGGGTTGGAGCACACCTGTCAACACAAACTTCATTTTTGGGGTTTCCATGGCAACGCATGGCGACATCACAAAACCTTCAGACCTTAATGCGGCCACTGCGCTCTCCCAAAACGTAACACGCAATCGGACCCGGTGTGGTCGTGGCATGCGTTACCGTGGTAACTGCTGCGGTCAGAGGGCCCAGGGTGGCTGTGGCTACGGTCCAGTAGCTCACCGCCACCAGGGTGAATGGCTGAATGTAGTGTGAAGCTTCAGAGTCCTCTGGACAGTCCACATTCAAGCTAGTAATTCAACATGCTAACATTAGCATTTTAGCTCATTTTAGATATGACAGCAAAGTTTAACATAGTGAATGCAGAAAGCCATTGGTAGCGTTAGCCCTCACAATGATGCTTCAATTTAAAGTAAACATGGCATTTTAGCTAATTGTAGTTTATACACTGCCATTAGCATGGAGAACATTACTGCAGATCAAACCTGCTGCTGACTTTATTTTAGCTAACCTTAATCTTTTAGCCAAATTTACCACATACACTGCTGTTAGTCAACATGATAGCAATAGCATTATTATCAGCTAAACATAACATACTCATGGAGCAAGTGGATGCTACTGAAAGCCCACGTGCTACTGAAAGAATTTTAGCTAACCTTAGCATTTTTATGACATGCTGAGCTGCTGAGTTTTCACACTCAGCCTTGAGTGAATCCTGATGCTGAATCCTCAGCATCAGGATTCATCAAGAATCAGGTCTGACTGATACGCACTTTGACAGGCCTTACTTAAATATCTTCAGAAATTATCTAGTTAATGTTCAACTTCATCTATTGGTATTGTGGCACCTCTGGCTTTCCATACCTCCATGCTATGAAATGTCTCGATTCAGTTAGGAAGGAAATGTGGACGCCTGGGATAACTGACCGGCTTCTAAAGATCATCTCACCTGCAGCTGCTGGGTCGTACTAAACGGGTCATTATCACACCTAGACCAATCACAGATTCATCACCTGCAGTGACAGGTGCTGCCTCACCTGCTGGAGTCCGCCGGCTCCAGCGGTGGTGAAGGTGTTGGTGGTTCCGGTCTCATGAGTCTCACAGGGGGGGTTGGAGCAGACCAGCGTCACCGCTGTATGGTGAGAGACCAGAAGCAGCTGTGACAAGGCTAACTGAGCTCTACAGGTGTTCAGGTTGATGCGTGTGGTGCTGCAGCTACCTGTGGCTGCGTCTCCCTCGGCGTTAGTTGTGGTAGTGGTACCTGTGGTGCTGCCAGGTTCCTCTGAGGTCGGGGAGGCCATGAAGGAGACCGGCAGGTCCAGAACCAGCGGCTGCGGCTCGGCACCGCTGGGCGTCGTGATCAGCGTCACCTGCAGACAGGAAGCAGTAGGATTGTTGGAGCAGGGCGTGGCTAAATGAGCCTCACCCTGCAGCAGGTACCTGTCTAGGTCCGGAGGCGGTTGCTGTGGCAACCTGGCTGGCCAATGAAGCGGTGGGTGTGGTCAGCGAGGCTCCTCCCAACAAGGCGGCAGAGACGTTTCCTGTTCCCGTCCCCAGGCTGGAGACGCCTACAGACAGAAACAGTCACATGACCCATGCTGGCACATCGTTAGCGAAGCCTCACCTGCACCGCTTACCTGTGGTTCCCTTGACAACCAGCTTGGTGCCAGCAGCGGCTGGAGACACCAGCCTGATTCCGCTCATTGGGATGGTTCTGAGGATGGTACCGGCCACCCCGGGGGCTCCTTTCAGCACCACCTGAGCACACAGAGGGGTGAACACCTGGCAGCACCTCACCTGTACGCTGGCAGTGACCTCAGAGTGCCGTCTCACCTGTGTGACCCCCTGCTGGCCGGCGGACATCCTGGGGACGGCGTTGATCAACTTCTCCGTTCCTGGAGTTCCCACCTTGGAGCTCAGGATGGTGATTGGACTGTTCCCACCTGCAGGGGGCGGAGCCTGCGTTAGTGGGCGGTTCCGTTCAGCGCGGCGGCTCAGGTGAGCACAGCGTACCTGCTGCTCCCTGCAGAGCCGACAGCGGGATGTTCTTGATGATGGCGGGCTTGTTGGAGCCAGCCTGCGCCGTGCTGATGATGGCGGTCTGCTTCCTGTCCGCGGTGCTCACCAGCTTCAGGATGGTTCCCGCAGGAAACGCGCCCTTCGTCTGACAGGAAGCGGCGGAGTTAAACTTGATCTAATCACTGGACTCGACACTTTAGCGCCCAGAGGTCCAGAACCACAGGTCCAGTCTGTGCTGAGGACTGATCTCTGGTTGTTACCTGAAGGATCTGAGTGACTGGGCTGCTCCCAGCCTGACCAGTAACCACTCCGCTCTGGACCGGTCGGGTTTGGACCACGGACACCATCTTCCCCAGGTTGCCAAGGTTACCAATCTGAAAGAGAAGCAGATGTTTCCGAGGGAGCCGTTAAACGGCTTGCCATAGAATGACATCACTCACCAAAGCCCCGCCTCCTCCCAGGCTAATGGGGCTGTTAATGATGGTGATGGTCTTGGTGACTCCGCCCACCACAGTGGTGACCACCTGCGGTTGCTGGGAGACCATCACTGAGCCGGACTTATGCACAGTGATGATTGGCCGGCTCTGCGCCTTGGGGGCGGGGACTATTGAAGCCCCACCCACCTGAGCGGCAACGGTCTTCAGCAGACGTGTGGCCGGATTGTTGACCTGGAACAGGAATGATGATGTCATCACCCAGCGCCTCCAGCAGCATCTTTAACTTCCTCCAATCGTGACGTCATCACAGTAACTCACAGTCTTCATGGCGCTGAGGACGGCCGCCGAAGACGGAGGGATCTTCTGCGTCACCGCCGCCGCCGCTGCCAGGGCCGCCATGCCGCTCATCTGGGGACTGCTGCCAATTGGCTGAGAGTATACAGGAGGGTTACCGTGGAAATGGATAGGTTTCTGACGGCCGAGGAGACGTGGACCCTCCCTACCATCTGACCGGGCTGGGCAGGCGGCGACACGCGAACACCTGCAGAAAGCGTTGCCATGGCTGCACCGGGCGCCGTCGCCATCTTCAGGACCGCTGCAGAAACACAACAGGTGAGGAAGAGTCACAACTAGGCCTGTCACGATAAACGATAAATCAATTAATTGTACGATAAATTAAAACTATCGACGTCATTTTAATTATCGGCATTATCGTCTCTTTCGGCCTTTTTCTCTTTCAGTTGATGACACTAAATGAAAAGAGGCTCAACTCCAGTGCTGACCTCTGACCCTCCCTTCCTCATTTCCACGATCTTAGAGCTGACAGCTGATTATCGGCCTGTTTCCAAAACCTGAGAGACCTGAGAGACACATTAGCCGACAGAAATCCTAGCTACTACGGTTCGATTGGGCCGTCTGGTGTCCAACAATGGGCACAAAATAATGGCTACAAGTTCAGTTAACTAATTTTAAAACCAGGCATTAATCAATGCT
>CAEFZX010017808.1:0-16774 GCA_903066825.1 Alfaro cultratus
GTCATTAAATCACTTATTCATTTCATCCTGGGTCTCCTGCCTCTGCCTCACCACCACTACATCCGCACTTCATGACAGTTAGATTCTTTTGGGGGGATGAAAAGATTGGAATTGGACATTTCACACTTCCATGAAAAAGTTGATTATCGATCATATGGGCAAAAACAAATTGAATTCAAGTAGCATTTTCCTGCCCTATGAAATTAGACTTATTGGTTAAAACATGAACTTAATTTACTTAATCAAAGATAAATTAGCAGCCAGCTGGACTCAGAGCTTCTCTCTCCACCAATGGATGATATGCACTAGCCTCTTTCCAGCCTGAAAATATGATTTGTCTAAATGGATGAAAGCCTAAATTTAAATTTCCTGGAGAATCAGAGTGCTCATACACTTTGCTGTCAAAAATTAAGGTTAGGGTTATCTCGAAATCAGATCGTGGCTATTGATCATAACATTTAAGAACCCCTCATGTCCCTGAAATGTGAAAGCTAGGACAAAACGGGGACTTTAGTTCTTTTGATTTTGAGCTTTTAATGATGTTTCTTTTGAAAGCCGACTTGCTTTGAAGGATCCCTGAAATTAAGTCTCTCATCGAAGTGCCACAGTTCTGTCCCGAACCGGAGGTTGTGACAAACGTTTCTTTTGGCGCCACACAGGCACTGAGAACCGTTGTCACGCACGAGTGTGCGTTTCCACGACGCCTCACTGCTGCTTGTAGCATCAAGTGAATTATTAAGCATCCCAGCTTCAAAAAGCTTGTAAAACTCTGTCCTCCTGAAAAAAAAATCTGAAACTTTTCTCCTCTCTTCTGCAACCCCCCCCCCCTTTTTTTTTTTTTTTCTTCCTCTCGCCTTCTTTTATTTTTGTCGACTCCTCAAACATCAAGTTGTCTCCGGATTTTCAAACGGCTCGAAAAATAAGAGTTTCCCAAGCTCGCGAGCACGCTCAAAGGCTGCGCTCTTCAGATGTGCCACCTTGCAGCGTGGTGGCGGCTGCGCAGGAACAGGATCATTCAGATATGCTAATGGAGCAGCGGGGTAGCTCCGAGCGCGGCGTACCCCATTTTAAAAGACAGCTGCTTTCTCCCTTTCTTTTCATGCCCTGCTCTGAGCCTGCCTCTCTCTTTTTTTCCCCCCACTCTACATTGATACCAGGTTGAAATTTAATAACCATTACATTTCCACTAATTAGACAGATAGAGCAATTAGCCCAGTGCATGTAAATCCACGTTGCGAAATATGTCGGACAAAGAGGAGTTCAGGGGATGAGTTTGGGCAGCGGCTGAGGATGGTGTCGGCGCGGCGCAATGATATCATGCTCAATGAGGAGAGCTGCACATAATGGAGCCAGTTGCCCGGCGGCCCTCCCCCTGGTGAAGTGGCCCTCTGTGTCAGTGCCTGTGTATTCGCCATTGGCTCTGCCGCTGTCCCACACTCTCCAGGGCCATCTATTCTCTGCAGCCAGAGTCATGCTGCGCAGGAATCCTGGGTGATTGGGTTTCTTTCAGGGGCCTTGTAGTCAGTCATAAATCGGAGGGGAACCTGCCCGCCCCCTCGCTCTCGCCCCTAACCCTGGCTCCAGCTGGCAGGGGACGATTGTTGGAGAGCCGAGGTCATTGCAGGGTCGCTTTCTGTGGTGTTTCTTAACTCCCTTTGCCTATTTTTTCTACCCCTCCTCTCCAGTGCCCCCCACCCACTCCTCTTTTCTCTGTCTCCCAACTGAGGTTGCTAGGGCTTGGTATTTGCTTTTTAGGACCATGTTGTAATTACAGAAGAGCTCTACTACCCCTGCCGCCTTTGGCTGTCTTCTGACTCTTTTTTTTTTCTTTTTTCTTCTTCTTCTTCTTCTTTTTACCACTTCTGATTGGTGCCAAGAAGTTATATTGGGGGCTATCTAAAAGCTCCACAACTGGCTTTTGTGCTGGTCTAACAGACGACTGACTCATTCACACCTACTAACCTTTACAGAAGTAGAAAAAGCTCGCCACCTCCTCGTCCTGAACAGCAGTTGAAGGAGAGTCTCGCACAGCTTGCAGGATGCAGGATGAAAAACAATCGTCATGTATTATGACTGTAGGCTTAAAGTGAACAGGCATTGTTGCGTATCACTTTTTACAACTATACCGTGGTATAAATGGCACAGCTGGTTTAATAATGTAAATTTCCCAAAAAAGGACCAAAAACGTCTGCTGTTTTTGCAGCGTGAACATCAGCTTCTTCAGCAGCTGCTGATGTGGATTCTGGTCCAATCTGGCTCTTTGCCTGAGGAATACATCTTGAACTCAGAAAACGTCCCGGATGTAAGGAGTTAAATCTTTTATACTTGGACCTCAGCATGACTATGACACTTTACAAGCCAGCTAAAGAGGAGGCCAAGGCTGAAGCGAATGGTGGCCAATGCATGATATATCAAAATGCTCCACACATTCCACTCCACAGTTATATATCTAACACCCTATAAAATGCTTAAACTCAATGGGGAACTTAATTTTGTTATGTGTGAATCATTAAATTTGGTGCTGCAATTTAAAAATTGGAATAACTGCTAAACAATTTAAGACTGATTGAAACCAGATACTCACACAGCAATGAGAGAAATATAACCTTTTACTTTTGGCAGGATTAACACAATTACTTTTATTTGCTATATATGTCAAATCTTTTGTATGTCAAAATAAAAAGCAAGAGGATTAATTTAGAGTTCATCTTCTTCCGTTTCTTCAAATTCAGAAGTTCATATTCCTATCCTTAGGACTTTAAAGACCTCTTCAGAATTGACTTATCTGTTTATAAACCACTTTGCAGCTAATGTAGGTCATTGTTCAATTGGCAGACCTGAACTTTACCTTTCTCACTGCTGTCTTAATATGTTGCTTCAATATTTTCTTTTTTTGTTTGTTTTTCTCGTATGATGCCATTCATTGTGTAAGGGTCACAAGTGCCTCCTGGATTTGCGAGCTGCAATCAGGCTTTTTTTAATATATTGCTCTTGGCATGTCAGAGTGGCCCTCAGCAGCTGGATTAAGCAGGGGACTTGAGGCAGAGATAAGTTACAGACCCACCGGGTGTTTATTCACCAACATCAAAACATCGACACAAACAGGCAGAGAACCCTGCTCTCAGGTCACGTAAGGTCTCAGTGGCAGGATTTTAACAGGCAGCCTTATATGGCCTCCAATTAACAGACCTGCCATGAAACAGGATAAACAATAAACATATACATACAGGATGAGTAATGACACAATGGCTTCTTCCTTCCTGGTTGGCCTTTCAGCTCCTATCGCTACGTGACTCATTTCACTTTGCATAATGAAAATATTCTACCAGCGTCCTTATATGCTGTTTTGCTTTTGTTCTGTGGAGTAAGATGCAAGTTTTGCGTCAAAAGTGGTTAAACTCCAGGCAATGTCTAATTTCTAAACAGCATGATGGCTGGACGTTCCCATGGGGTTTGCTTTTATATATCTGTTTAAATATATGAATATAGAGGCATCTGAATATTATCCCCAAGATGATCTGGACTGACAGAGGTCCACAAATCTCAATTTCCAGCCTTATTTATTTAGATTTTTCTATTAGGTCACACACAAAGTAGCAGCGTGTTTGGGGTGTTGCCTGAAAATACATCCACAGGTGTTTCTCCGTTCAACTCAAGTGTTGTAAACAGATGCCAACAAATTCATCTGCTCATCTGGGTTTTCATTAATTTCTTAAAAAGATTGTAATTTTAAAGTTTGTCAACGTTTGACCTAGTAAGAACTGAAAACAAATCTCTAAAAAAAATATACCTATTTCATTATTCTAGTATTTAGTATATAAAAATAGTATTTACAGCTAAATGAACTGAAACAGGAAAGTTTCAGTTAATGTAAAAAAGAAGTGAGAAACAGAAATATGCGTATGCTTTTATGCGTTTTTATAGTCTATTTAAGTATCTGGTTCCAGGCATAAACACACAAATCATGCAAATAAAGGACATCATTTCCTCCCTGCAGCAGAGTTCACTTACAAACTCTGCTGCAGAAGAGTTCTGGTCCTTTTCAGCCGGGCCAGAACTCATTTGCTTGTTCCAACCGCGCTTTGCATCGGCCTAAACGAAGCAGACGGTCTGAAGAAACAAGCGCCCCATTTACAACATGCCAGACCCTTAAATATTAATAATTATTAACAACATAACCTGGATCATACGTCATGAGCTGGTGTGGTTGTGCTTTCTGTTTCCATTGGGCCCTTCAAAAGACATGCTGGGCAGTTGTGATGGATGATGGATGCTGCAGTTTTGCAGATTTGAGCAGGAAATTGTAAATTTGGCACTTTCAGTCCACAGCCGTTCAGAAAACCAATAAACAACACCGAAGAACAAACGACGTACAAAGTCATATTTTGAGCACACAAGCCTAATATTTTTAGACGGTGAATATTGTTGTGTTAGTTTTGTTCATTTTGAATCAAAGCCTGGCTATTATATTAAACATTTTACTGATAAAAACTTGCTGATTTGGTGAGAAAGGCACACACAATGCCATCACATTTGTTTCTGGTAGAAAAGAAAAAAGACTTTGACTCCGGGTTTGGTTTCATGCTAGCAGATCGGTGTTTGTTGTTTTTAGCAGAACTTTACAGCAGGGAACACCAGAACTGTTGTTTCTGTGGGATTGCACCCCTCTGCCAACATCTGGGGCCATAAACTAAGATCAAAAACCGACAACGAATACAAAAAGAAATACCACAGTGACAACAAACAATCACGTCGTCGGACAATGTGTGTAGGAAGGGCCATCGTAAATCACACTGTGGCTGGGAGGAGGAGAGGATGGTGGCGGGGGGGGGGCTTACATAAAAGACGAGATCATTCTGTGAGCCATCAGGCCTCTGCAGTGCTGACTCTGTTATTCGTCTTCAAGATAATTTAAAATATGACTAAAAGGAAACTGGGCCACGGGTGTAAAGTGCAAAACAATGTGAACAACTCACATTAGCTGCAGCTGCTGCTCCATTTTTCCTAGCATAGAGGCCAGAGAGACAGCAGCTAATCTCAAAAAATACTGTACATATCATCCATTGAAGCGTAGTCTGGAACTAAATGATTATATCCACAGCACAAAATCCTTTCAAATAAGTGAAGCATTTGATGCTATGCAGAGGCGTGTCTTTTCCCCAACGCACTTCAAAGCAAACGGAACTAAAATATCACAAAAATGCGCACGGAGTATAACTAAAGAAGCATGCCTTGCCTTTCATGTGTATGGAAAAGTGCCACAAACAAAGCATTGTTCCCTGTGAAATGGGATGCGGGATTGGAAAAAGCCATTGTTCTATTTCAGTTTGCTTGAATCTCCTCTGTCGCATCCTGGCTCGATGCTTCACCATTCTGACTTCTGACAAACAGCATCTGCACCAGGGACGCCACTTCCTCCCAGGAGGCATGTGGGAACAAACCCAGTGTAATCACTTCAAATAAACAGCAGGCGTTTTTTTCCATCTTCTTTTTTTTTTGCCCCCTCAATTGAAACACTCCTCTTGGTATTCAACAAGAATTTGATTAAGCTTTTTTGATGGTTTGATATTAAGCATCTCATAAGGAGTTCATTGATGGCTGAGAGCTAATCTGAATCAGCAATGGGCTCGGGGCAGAGTAAAACTTTGACTTTCTGATTCATATTCAGCATCCAGCGTTCTTGAGTTTACACCTGAGTAATCAGAAAACATTGAATAGTTTTTATTTTTTATTTTTTTACATTTATATTCTACAAAGGATCAAAATGATCTCATTAATCATAGGTATCAGTCAAGAGAACTTTATTTACATGTATACTGTGGTGGAATGAAAAGTCGAGACAAAACGCGGTCAGGGTGGCTTCCATGAGGCTGATAGTAACACCAAAGGAGCTGCAGGAAGAGTATTAGTTGTGTCTTAAAAGTAACAATAATCTTCTGCTTTCACTTTGTGTATAAAAACTTCTTAACATGGCTAAACTCTTCCAAAACCTTGTGAAAGAATGGACAACTATGCTCTGATAAAACATAAAAAAACACCAACTTGAAGCTTTGTTCCTACATCCAATCATCAAAAAAGTACCATTAAACGACTTGGATCCTAACATCCATCCTCTTTAAACATTCCCCGTGTCGCTTCAGATTACAAAACTCCTGTGAATGTCAACAAACAGCACCTCCAGACAGACGTGCAAACAGTTATCTAGAGGTCTGTGTGGGACTTCCTCCTTGTGTTGTCGGGGCTGCCTGCTCGGACATCATCACCGAGGCAATCTAACACCTCGCCTAAGGCCAGACGACGCGGTCTTCGACGCTCGGATGAAAGGGCCTCGCCAAGATGTGCTAATGGAAACGTCTGAGACCCAAAATGCCAGCCTGGCTGTTGGAGAAGGTGGTGAATGAGAGAGACAGAAAAGAGAGGCTGCATTTGTTTGTCCAGACTGAAAGAGCTGCTGTTCTTTACAGCTTGATTGCTGGAGAGTTGAGAAGAGTGAAAGAGTCGCGGCAGGGCGAGAGGGGGAGGATGAGGAGAAACCGACTAGTTTGTGTCATAAGTTTAAACCTCAGTAGTTAGCTACCCGTCTAGTTTAGATCTACAATTGACATCCAACATGGCGCTTAGTTTTGTTTTCCTCCAGCTTCAGTTTCTCATCTTATACAGTACAGGTGTGATGGAGTATTTCTTTTCCCCTAAGGCTGAAATAACAATCATAATACCTGCAGCTGTTATTAAGATTATTATTATTAATAATAATAATAATATTTTATTTCAACAAAGACTGCACACATCACTCTCCTGAGTCTTGAACCACTTTCATCTTTGGAGCAAACATTACGAATTTAAAAGTTAGATATTTAACCTTGTTAACATAAATATTATTGGCTATTAGAGTAAAGTCTGAAACTGCCCGAGCAAATCAAGCCGGTTTTTTGTTCCAATAAATGAGTGTTGTCAGATCAAAACTGGGATCCGCTGCTCTGGGTAATTCCTCCTCCTTCGTTGGGAGATGCAGATTAGAAACGGGCCGATCTTATCCGTGTGCATCAAAGTCGGATATCTACTGGACAAATATTCAAGCTGACTTTTATCCTCTGTTCTATGTGATCTGTCTGGGTCGGATCTTCATGAACATCTCGCAAATCCCGCACATGAGCTGGTAAATTGGATGATTTCGAGTCATGAGACCCGAGTTCAAGGCTGCTATATTTATTCTTACTTAAAAGGAGAAAAAAGGCTTCTTTTTTTTTTTTTTTTTGAGGTGCTGAGAGCTTATTACAACAATTATCTCACTTCAGGTTGATAGCTCTTCTAGCATTCTCACTTTAATTGAACATATATGAAGGCGAGATGTTAAAAGCATTCAACTAAGGATATATTTTATCTCGATGTTGGATGTATTGCCTCCTGACAGAATGGGAGTGTATAGTACTCTTCCAGCTGTAGCATCTTGTTGTGCGTTGCCGTCCTGTTTACTCAGGTATGGAGACAGACTGGGAGTTCAAACTCGATGTGTAAAAACTGTTTGCATGTCTTGGTTAGACAGTTTGCTGGTAGACACACATGCTGTAAATATTCGCTTGATTTTTCGATGCTTGCATGTGACCTCAAAGCACCTCTGTTAGTGAAGGAGGTGCACACTGTTACATCATACCTGAATGTAAGTTAGAGAAAAAAAAGGATGCTTAGTGGGACTTCTGTGGAGAAAGCCCACTAATCAGTGATTTTTTTTCAAGAACAATAATAGCCCTTAGATCAAAAAAGTAAAAGACAATTTTCAGGGTTTCTTAGTCTCTAACACAGCAGCACAGAAAAGTAAACCACTATCATCACTATATTACATGCAAAAAACTGTTTCAGTGCATCATTTCTAAAACAGTTAAATTTCAAGTGCTCTGCTTTCACAAGCATTACGCTCATAATAATAACGATAGTACATTTAGAGAATGTGACAGACTGTTACCGATAGCTACATCTTATATACATTTCAGCGTCAGCATCTCTTGCTAATGAGAACATTGACAAGAAACAGAAGAGCAATAAAAACGTTGGTTAAATGCATTGCAATATTTATCGGTGACATCAAAGCTACATTTTTCCCCTGCATTGTGCAGTTTTATTCTGTATGACAAAAACGCTTTGCCTTCTTAAACCTCAGGATGTGAAAATTTAATTGTTTTACCTGTCTTTTCTGCAGAAGAGGAAACATTTAATTTGACTGCATATTCCTTTGCAACTCTAACACTGGGTTTCTGTTTTTGACAGGTATATCAAGCAGTGTAATAATCACTTGGGATTGTCCAATTAATCATTCAAGAATAGTGCTGGTGATTTTCATTGACTAAGGCACTTCTGCCTTTAAGGTAGGTGTAATTTTGTAAAGTCTATGACATACTAAAGCTACGTCGTGAACATTTCTCGACTGAGCCTACAGTGAAATTTATGTTACCACTGTCTGACTAATGTGACAGACCATCAAAACCCAGATTCTTTTTGGAGGTTATCATTTGGGTGGACAGACGACGACAAAACATTACCACCCATAATAAAGCATTGACTAAACTCTATTCTGTGTGTGTTGTGTCACCTGACTGAATAGCTGATTCAGGTTTTATGCCTAGACTTTGTGGCACAGATTTGTTTTTTAAGGTCAAATGCACAAAAGCAGCTGAAAGACAGGTGAAGAGTGCAGACATCCTCTTTGTTCTGTATGACTTAACACTTTCATGTCTCAGTCTGCCTAAAGCCTCAATTGATGTTTCACATGTCTGAGGAAGACATGAAAGTTTACAGTATCTGACCTCGCACTATCGCTGCCATAAACAGAACATGTCAGGTCGGCATTTCACAGGCAGAACAAATTCCTTCATGCAGCTGCTCTTCTTTTTTTCCCCCCACTTCGCTTCGACTGTTTTTCATTGCAGATGTCACAGTTGCTAGATTATCTAGGCAGCTGTAGAGTTTGTATTCTTGCATTCTTGTTGTAAATCTATCTATCTATCTATCTATCTATCTATCTATCTATCTATCTATCTATCTATCTATCTATCTATCTATAATCTAGATTTTTCAGTCTTTCTTATTCATTCTAGTTCTTAGCAGCAAAAAAACGTCATCCCTCGCTGCTGCTGGTCAAACTCATTATGCCACTCTAGCACATGCCCAACTCAGAATAACGTCAATAATCTGTGGTTTTATTGAGCTGAGCACTGCAGTTTTTACCAAATTCCTATTTGCTCCTTACAATGTTTACATTCGAACCATTTTTCTGAAGTAATATGCTAATGCTAGTTTGGTTTCCCCACAACACTTGTTGTTGGTCAGGCATGTTTGTTTAGACCCAAATTCACAGACGCCAAATAGTTACAATGGCCCAAACAAGTCAACCTGACTGAACTACTGTGGTGAGACCATATGCAGAAAAAATCTCTTCCAACCCCATGGAACTGATTTAATATTGGAAAGAAAAAAAGAAAAAAACAGGGCGCAGATTAGTTAATCTATTAATTAATTACTAAAACCTCTGTGAATGTCAGATTCAAACCCAGAGAAAATGACAAATTCAAATTACTGCTACTAAAAGTGAATCAACAAAGTATTGAATGCCAATCTTACGTGTTAAATTAGCTCAACAAGGAGTCGAAAAATTTGCAAGCACATGTTGCATTTTTGGTACTAATGGCTCTGTCTTACATTTACTTTGCAACAAAATCATTTAAAACAAAATGAATGAACTCCTCTCCAACTTCTTTGAGTCGTACACACCCAGTCGACAACTTCAGATTGTCACATTCAGCATGTGTGAGGATTCAGTATGCTCTCTGTCATTGTTTTGGGGTTCTTTTTGCTGAGAGCCTGGACCAATAAAACAGCTTTCAAATCCACTTCTTAAGCCTCTACGTTGACCTCGTTTTCTTTAGCATGAAGCAGCATCGTTCTTCTCCGCAGGAACCGCGACGCAAAAGGAGCAACGAGTGTTGGAGATTGAGACGAATACACATTGTTTAATCTTTTGTTTAATCTGAGGAAAAACAACCGTTCCCTGAAGACAGGATCTAGCATGCTTTAAAAACTGAAGCATATCAAATAGGATGTTGGAAACTTGCGTGTCAAACTGCTGTGAACCGGATGGCTTTCAACTGGCTGTCGCAGTGGCTTCTTTTGACAGACCTGCGCATGCTGCAGGTTCCCTGTGCGATCACTCGGGAGCTGCTGAGGCGTCATGTGAAATGGAAATCATTGGAAATTTGGTTTGATATTACTGTCTGAAATGTTCCTTTAGCAAGATGGATGCATAAGTTAAACAGCCATATCACTTCTGTAGAGTGTCTGGGGGGGGAAGCCCAGAGGCACATCCCATAACTAGGTTACCCACAGCTGTCTGCTTGACAAAGGCTTAGCTTTATTAAAAAGAGACAATATTTGGTTGTCCACATGTTTTAGTTCAATTCTGAATCAACCATATGCTTTTCAGACTTTACATTTCAAATACAATGTACTAAAAACATTTTTTTTTAGATTTTTGAACTCCACAGACACAACATAAAACCTTTGTGTATTTTTTATATGACTGTAAAGCAAAGTACCGCGCAACTGCAAAAGGAAATGAAAATGATACATTTTATTTCAGAAACAAAATATTTTGGTTTTTTTCACCCCTTTTTCTCAGACACTCCTAAATAAAATGAAGTGCAAGCTATTGCCTTCAGAAGCTACCAAATTAGCAGACAAAATTCCCCTGTGGGTTGTTTAATATCAATAAAGGGGTGGATTTTTTTTTATGAAGTGGTCATGTAGGGAGGACAGCAAACATGGAATAAGGTGATCTAGTCAGATGAAAACTGATATTTTCATCCTACATGCGAACACTATGTATGGTGGAAAACGATCACTGCTCAGCCACTGCGAGACGGTAGTGGCAGGATCATGCTGTGGGGATGCTGTCCTTCAATACTGAAAGAAAACCTGGAAGAAGCTCCAAAAGATTTGAGGTTGGGACACGGGTTCACCTTCTAGCATATTTATTTTTGAAGGGCCCAGTCAAAGCCCAATCCTAACTCCAGCTGAGAAGCTGTAGTAAATCAGAAAACCAATATTCACAGACATCATCCACTGGTGTCCACAGTCTGTCTTCACAGGCTAGTGTCTCACATATTTTAGGTGTTTGTCTACTAGCTCATGCAAACACCTAGAACATATGTTTGTCAAACAAACACTTCAAATAACCTGAAACATGGAACTTCCTTTCCCTTGAGGACTGGAGCTGGACACACCTGGTTTAATCTGACTGAGATTGAGCTATTTCGAAAAGAAGAAAATGAAAAAAGTCAGTCTTTAGATGCATAAAGCTTAAGGAACCTACCATTAAGGATTTTCAGACATAAATGTAGAAAGGATTATGAGAATGTTGACTCATAGGAGGAAACACATGTGCACCATACCTTTGAAAACCATTCATCATTTTTCTTCCCCTGTAAAAATATCAACTACTATTGGTTTGTAATCTCAGTGGAAAAAACCCCAAAAACATCAAAGTTTTCTGTTGTAACATGAAAAAGTTCAAAGAGCATGAATACATTTGTGAGATGTTGTAAAAACACTTTTAAAAAATCCTTATTAGGGTACAAATCTACATTAAAATGTTAACTTCTCTCAGTGGAAAAGAAAAGGACAGCGTGCTTCATCAAGCAGTACCATCCACGCTCAGAAAAAGACGACTGACAGATGATTTAGTGCTGTTTTGATATTTGAGCCTGAGGAATGCCTACAGATACAGCAACGCCTCTGTCTGAGAAGGAAGCTTCACAGATGAGGTAAGACTGCTTACAGCTATGAAACAAAATCTGAACCAGATTAAAAGACATTTTCCTCAGCGTGATTCATGTGTTTTGCAGTTGGCCCAGGTGTTACACCTCAAAACAACAAAAAAAGTGAAGACAGCAGCACAGATGAGCGAGAGCTGTTGAAACGTTATATTTTCTTTCTGAGCTACATTAATCTGCTGGTTAAAAAACAGCAAAAGAAAAAGAAAAATACAAGACTGTGTGAGGAGAATTACAGCAGGATGACAGCTAGTACAGTGGGTCCATGTGCTAAGCTTTTGTCTTGTATTCAGAGCTATTACGGTTTCATTGCAATGCATGTCGGTAACTCGCAAAACTTCAAACATACGCCTTAGTTCGTCCCTCTACACCTCACCGACAACCTGCAGCACGAATGGAGGAATGCTAAATTACCCATAATTACCGTCATTTGGGCTCAAGTGACAATGACATGTTGCTAGCCGTTGTGTTATTATCGGAGCATCATGTTGAGGTGAGTCCTCCCTCATTAGAGAGACATCTTTCTAATTTGACACTATGAGAAAACATTATCTGTTCCAGATTTTTTTTTTGTGTGTGTGTTTGCTCTGAAAAACAAATAAAAACGGTCAGAGTCCCTCTTCAGTGGGTCAGACATTTAGCAAAACTGCATTGTAAAGAAAATTTTAGTTGTCTTCACAATAAAAATGCTGCTCGATAGTCATTCAGGGGGTAAACTTATATAAACCTGCTCTAACATCAGTTCGCGGCTGGTTTGGGTAAAACAATACAGCCAGAACCTACAGATCAAATGCCAAGTCCAACTTGAAGCATGTAGGCTGCCTGCTAACTTTATTTATCTCTGCTGTAACTTGAGAATGTCGGAAAGACTTGCAATCTCGCTCATAGAAAAGAGGAAGTTCAAACCACCTCCTCCATCGATCATAATGGGAAAGCATCAAATCCCCGACTCCAACATCTCACTGTCCGGGGCGGCTTAAACACATTTACAGAGATTTAAAGAGGAGTGGCAAAAGCAAGTGAGGTGGATCAGAACTGCTTGACCACAACTACCGTCATACAGGACATGCTACTGTGCAAGTGGTTTCCATGGTAAGAGTTCATCCTGAAACCAGTTGGTTACTGTTAGCTCAACATGAGCCATGCAGCAACAGTCTTCAGTCAGAGGCTTCTTCAGATTTGCTGCGAGACTGACTGCTACCAGAGAGATCCTTCCTGGCCACAGCCTCACCATCCACAACAACGTTTTGATCATACTTGGATGATATGAGCAAGGACAACATTTAATTTCGCTTTGGGATAAGTAAAGTATTTTTGAATTGAACTGAATTGAATTTGAATTGAAATATGACCTTATTCATTGAAGGGCTGCCCAGTTGCTGCCAAGGGCAATTATGTGACCAGATGCCCCGGTGGCATCATATCAAAGGTAAGTAATACTGTAAATTTATCAATCTTGATCCTGATACAAACACACTATTCAGAACCAAGAGCGAGTGTGAAAAACCAAACATACACTTCAAAGACATCACGGGACTCGATGTTCCACAACATCTCATGTTATTCGTCTTCTTTAGACACTAAAACGCGCCTTTTTCAATTTGGCAGCATTCACGGCAAGAAAGCAGCATGACAGCAGTTTAAAAGCATTCGTACAAAAAAATAAAGCGTTCATACAAATCCACATAAATGTTAGAAATGTTTCTGGAACCCTCCTTTGCAAAAAAAAAAAAAAAAGAGGCTTTTGTATGGGATAAATAAGCAAAAGAAGAAGAAAAAATAGATCTGCTCTGCATGCCTTTCTACATCCAAAAAAGATCAAGGCTAACTCTGTACAAGTCGACACCGCTCCCGTGTTCAGTCGTCACTCTCGCACACTGACCATTAGAAGCTCTCATTATTCTCTGTGAAACGTGGGAGCGGATTTGGACGGCGACAAAAGCACTGACCAATCTCTCAGATCTCGGAGCGGCTTTGAGAGATCTGTTTATTCCCGATCATTACGACAGTGTTCCTCTGTCTGTATCGATAGTCATTTCCTCTCTCCCCCTGCAGCAGCCTTCAAGTCTCCGAGGCTGCCGCTGAGCGCGGCGCAGCCAGCGCAGTCCCATGGAGCGCGAAGCAAAGAAGGAAATCAATAGAGAAAATATCGCTGCAGGCTCACACATTTTTATCTTGCTTTGAACGAGTCAGCTTTAATTTCCCTTTGATCTCAATTTGCGGCTTTTGGGATAGCTTTGGCTGCAACATTGAACCAGGAGGAATGAGCTTCCACCAGGGCTTTCTTATGAAAGACCCTTTCAACTGCAAGGGCCTTTATTTTATTTTTTTTTTCTTGCCTATGTGCGTCACTGTCCATTACTGGTTTACAAGGAATAAAGGCATCAGAAATCAAAGCAACTACTACTAGAGGACTCTTGTTACATTTCATGCAGACGGTTTTTGCCGGCTAAATTGACTTTTTTGTTTACTTCCGGGAGGATTTATGGGAAAAGCGCATCAAAATGCTGGACGGTGTTAGCGAGGGGGGCTACGACGGAGAGAGCCGCCGTTGGGAAACCTCTCGGTTACGTCGTGACGCACAGCTGGCGTGGATCTCACTGCGCCAAACCTCCTGCCTTCCACCCCACACCCCACTGGAACTGACGCACCAAAGAGGACGGCGGTGTTATCGCGACACCTCAGGTCCGATAAAGATGTCTGCCCTCTTCTTCGTACTTTACCTAAAAAAAAAAAAAGTACTGAGCATTCTCTTGAGAGGAGTTGTTTGGGAATTTGTTTCTCTTTTCTAAAGCTGAGACAAAAGCAGGGGGTAGTGGAGTGGGGGCAGAGGGAGTGTTGCAGGATAAATGACCAGGCAGAGAAAAGACCAGCGCCTTGCTGGGGAGAAAGGGAAGGGTCTAATCTAATTTGGTTAGAGGAGGACAGGCGTTGTGTTGGTGTGTGTGCGTGTCGGCGTGCGTGCGTGTGTCTGTGTGTGCAGATGCACGGCCGTGCTGCACAGTGTGACAGGACTGTGGGAATGGGACAGGAGGGCCGCGCTGGTGAATGGAGCCTCCAGAGCCAGAAGCAGTGGGGAGTCTCCCCAGACGCGCTGATTCCAGGCCGGCCACTCAAAGAGGGATTAGACCAGAGAAGGCCTTCCTGATTAGTCATTCACACTCAAGTGCCCCCACAAGGACCTGGGGTAATAATATCAGTGTCCTTCAGTGATACAGGGAAGATTTCTTTCTCCTAAAAAGCTGTAATGTAAAAAAAAAAAGAAGAAAGTTTCCTGAAAAAGCAGACAGCTCTTGCACAGACACCGTCGGACTTTCTTCAGCTAAACTTGATTTTGCAAGCAGCTGACAGAAACAGTTTTGGTTCATTGCTTCATCTAACGAAGTCCCAGGCCCCCTCCCCTCCCCCTTTCCCTCCTCTTCCATTACTTCCTCCTCTCTTCCTCTCGTCTTCGCTGTTAACCAAGCAGCACATAAAAGAGTATGATGTAAGAACACCGCACTAAACTAATATTGCTGTTTCAAAGCATGCCATTGCGCAGATGTTATTGAGCCTCATAACAAACTAAATTCATTACACGTCTGTTTATTGCAGATTGGTCAACACTCATATAAAAGTCCTCCAAGCTAGTAATTACACTGATCTAGTCCATAAACACTCGAAAAGTTCACAATAATTAATTGACATGCTCTTATCGAGGGAGGGGGGGAAACAAACAGCTGACGCAACGCTGCTCACCACAACACAAAGAGGACTCATACTTGACTCTACTGAACCGTCCAAACTATACGAGAAAGGAATAATGACAAGCTTTAATGTCAGCAGGACTCTTCAGTTATGGATTGTTTTGTTTATTTGCAAACGTCCGGCCTTTTTACACGAGCTGTTGGCTTCACCACTGCTGCCTCATTTTGAAGCACGATGAACAAATAATGTGCTGTGCGACTGATTTGTCTTCATAGATGATGCGAATAATGCCTTTGCTAGTCAAGTCTCAGTTTTGTTGCGTTTATTGCTGTTTGCTACTTCTGGCAATGAGTTTGAAATAGACAACGCATTGTAAAACTTCTGAAATTTGTTAAATGTTTTGTAACATTGCGACGACAGACTTCAGTGTTTTTCTTTACTCAGAAGTGCCTGGTGTGTGTGTTGGTGTTTTGAATGTTTTCGGCTCACCAGTGTTCTTGCAAAGACTAATCGGACTTTCACAGAACAGCTGTATTAATGGTTTAGTCTCTGTAGAAGTTAGAAATCCCAGTTGGAAATACAACAAAAGTACTTCCTGAAGTCAAAGTTCCAGCTTGGATAGTTGGGAGGTCCCACATCAGTCTTGAGTTCTTGATTCAAAAAAATTAAGCTTGCAAGTTACAACTTATAAAACTTAATGCATCTTATTCAACCAGTGGCACGAATATTTAAGTTTTACCAACATGTTTCTTCCGATAGCATTATTACTTTTGGAGAGACTCATCCCAGCTTTATTTGGCAAAGTATCTGCGAGAGAAGCTCCAGGTAGTGAGACCTCCGACCTCTGAGAGGTGGAACTCATCATCACCAAAGGCAAATCATCTGAGTACCTGTGGAAACCTGCAAAACGTTAGTCCACAGTTATAAGAAGGGTTTGTTTGCTGTAAGGCCCAAAAAGATTTTCCTATTGCTTATACCCTTTTTTTTTAGAACGTCGCAGAATTTCTGGGTTAAATGAAAATAATTGTAAATCTAAATCTGTCAGGATGTATGAATAAGTTTGGGCTTGACTATAGCACTGTATGACCTCTGTTTGGGATTATATAATTTAATGCTTTTGCCACATAAAGTACACAATATTCTATAGCAGTGTTGTATAAAGTACTCAAAAAATGTACTTAAGTAAAAGTACAAATACACAGACAAAAATGTACTCTAGTAAAAGTAAAAGTACCACATTAATATTTTTACTTGAGTAAAAGTCAAAA
>CAEFZX010017811.1:0-41644 GCA_903066825.1 Alfaro cultratus
GTTTTGTTGACATTCCCTTTAGCGCAGCTCCATCTAATGGATGCATAACGTAACTGCAGCCTCTACTGTAGCGTCTATTCTATGCGCCTTATAATGCGGTGCGCCTTATATATGAAAAAAGTTTTAAAATAGGCCATTTATTGAAGGTGCGCCTTATAATCCGGTTCACCTTATAGTGCGGAAAATATGGTAATTATAAAACATACTATTATACTAACTTTATATTTTGAATGGATCTGAAGCTTTTTTCTGTAATAATCAGGTTGATTAAAACAATAAAGCTTATCTGATCCATGGTTTTATGACCAAAAGATCTATTTTTATTTATGTCTGTTCTAATCAGGAGCACTGAGAAAAATGGAATAGCAGGAAATGATAGAGACCACCAGCGAATCCGCCAGCATTCACCTCAGCATCCGCTCAGGACATTTAGGGAGAGTGTCTCTTTTCGGCTGTGACTTTGGCTCAGAGATGAAGACACAGGATAGCCCTGCTTTAAGTTGAGGTCACTTAAACAACAGTGGTGCTCTGTTTTTCACCAGGTTTGGATATCTGAAGGCTTTTCTCTTTGGATTTGGAAACACGTTATTTATTCAAATAATTCAAACTCAGAAAAGCTTCTGAAAGCTCAAAGACTTGTCTAAGATTAAAAATACAGAAATGGCATCTCACAGAACTTTAAATACACAAGCTAGTCTAGTTGTGCTTTAAAATTTCCATAAAGTCACAACAAATTTAAGAAAAATCAAACAAACCTAGTTGAGATTGGAGGATAAAGGAGCTTATTAATAGAATAGAACAGAAATATCCTTTATGGTTCAACAGTGGGGAAACCATAAACAGTGCTATCAAATGTTAGAAGTTATACATTACAGGGATTACTGTGCCATTCAAACATGTTAACTGAGAAAATATTTGCAATTGTCAGGTGATTTGCAAGTACCAAAAAGTCATTTTTTAAACCATTTCCCTTAGCACACCCCCTACGCTAAATAAAAACATTTGGGACTCACTACCTCTTCAAAATGTTGGGTAATGGGTGAAGAGTGAGGGGCTATTGGTGAAATGGGATTCATCTTAAATGTTCTGGTAAGCAGAGTCACTTTGAAGATGAAAAAGTCAAAGGTCAAGGTTGCTTCATGTAACTATTTGAATCTTCACTTAAAGGTAAATCACTAACTTAAATATCACAGTATGAAAAATATTACAAACCATGTGCATAGTCTTACTGTGCAGCCACTCAGGTCAGAGTCAGTAATGAATAACTTGATTCATGAAGTCATACAATGACCAGACCCAGTTCCACATTAATCTGCAAATCAAAGTAGTGCTAGACATCACAAGTTTGGTCCATGAATGCATAATCTCCTCCGGCTCTGTTAAATCTCAAACTAAACAATAACAAAGAGTTTTGCAGCGTTGGTTAATGAACGCTTAAAGCCTCGACATACCTTCTGATGTTTTTCCAGAAATCTGTGTTTATCAAACATCCAACTGTGTGACACACCCAGTTCCTCTCGGACAGTTGGCTCTGAAAGACAATGAAGCGATCATAAGTGGAGTTGCACAAGCCTGCGCTATTAAACATTCCTCTGCAGCCACATTAGGCTCACATTTCCTGACTTCTTCTATGTCTTTGTCATATTTGTGCTCTTCCAGTTCAGAAAAATTGTTTTTAGGATGTTTATTTTCCTGGTGAAATTAGATGTGCTGCAATGTTTTATCTAGAACTGAAATAGTTTGGTAGTAGTAGCTGAGTGGACTAACAGGAAATCATAACATTTATGTCAACATATAGGCTGCAGAAGCTAGCAGTAAATGACATTTATCCTCTTACTACTGCAATGACTATGTATTGTCTGATCTTGTTTGTAATATAACAAGCATGATTTGCATTTACATGGACTTTGGTTTGCATACATACACTCCTTTCTGTTTTGTAGTTGGTTTCCCTATGTAACTTATTTTATTATTTGAAAAAGAAAGTAGCTGTTTGTAGTCTATTTATGTTTCGGCCTTATTGAGGGTCTTTGTGCATAAAATAAACCATAGTAGAATATTATCTTTTGCCATTATGTTTTTTTACTGAAAGACTTCAAGCTAAAAATTAGGCTTACCATTCCTTTATTTTTTTTTTTATTTTACAGACAGAAACGTGAAACACTAGAAGTCAAAGAAAAAGTTGAGGTTCAGTTTAAAGCAGATTTAGGTTTTAAAACAGTGTTTCAATCTTTAAGAATCTCACAGCTCTTTTCATTTCACCATCTGAAAATGGAAAGAGTAAACCTACTACGAAACGACTGACCACCTAAACTGACAAAAAGAAAATTATTGTTGGAAGAAATCTTATCTATGTAGTTTATCATGACCTCTTAGAGGATGCTTCAAACATGTCAAAGAAGGTGTTCTGGTCAGATGATGGCACGTGTAACTTTTTTGCCTACATGCAAAATTGTGTGTGTGGTGGGAGCACAATGCACATCACCCTGAACACAAATTTTTACAAATTTTAATTTGTAAAAAACTTTGAAAACCATCTGTTTCACAATTAGTTTGTGTTGAATAATAGCTTACAAAAAATGCAGTAAAGTTTCTGGTTGTAGCATGACAAAATGTGAAAAATTCCCAGGGATGTGAATACTTTTGAGTGGTATCGGAGGCCTTCCAGTGCATATTCATATTAGCAGGGAAAACTGCATTTGGAAGTTAGATAAAGGGAGACTAATAACTCTTCTTTTTGTCTGTTTTATGAATATATTTCCTGTGGTTTTTAAACGGAATCATTCAAATTAACAGTTTAATATTTGAAGATTACTTTGAGGTAGGGCAATAACAATATATATTGCAATCGATATGTGGTCAATATCAATAGACAATACATCTGATAGAATTATGAGTATATAGAATATTCACTGGTCTCCAATCCAGAACCGCACAGCATTCTGGGGGATGTAAGCAGAGGAAAGGCCAGAGGCCTCTCACAGTTAAGCAAGGTTTGAAGTTGTTGCTAGGCTCTTAGTTGCCTATCAACAACTTGTTGAGTAACTTGAAGCTACTCAGCAGTTGTTACCTAGCAACAATCTGTTGAGTAACTTGCACAGCAGCAGTTTCAGGTTTCAGGAAAGGTGATGCCTCTAGTTTAAAACAGAAATCTAATCAAAAATTAGCGCTAATTATTGACATCAACTGATATGAAACGCTTATGTTGTGGAAGGTTTTTCAGTCCTATTGTCCAGCTATACCTTCAGACATGGTAGAAAATAATCACAGGGTTCGACAGACCCTGTTTAAAGACTTGAAACACAAATCTTCAAAGAGCTCAAGGTATCCACATCCAGAGCTTACTGTGAATAGTCTGATGGGAACCTAAAGAGGACAGAAACACAGCCTGTATTGGTGTATATTTCCACACCAGAAGCCCAGACCCTTCTCCAGGCTACACCCCTCGTTCCTTAGCAACTCACCAACTGAGTGACAACAGAGCCCTCATTTCTGAATAAGTCTCCTCTCTGGACACATGGCTGTTTAAAATACATATTTGGAGTTATGTAGCCATGATAACCGTCCAACAATGAGGAAACATTGAAATCCCTTAGTGCTTTTAGGGTCTGATAAAAGCCGTGATACAATGAAAGCGGTTTTGTTTATGAAATGTCCACATGGCGACACACAGAAACCTGTTTGTCTTGTATAACGAACAAGCTGTTGCATTGTTGGATGTCAAGCTGCCATGGAGCTAAATGATGTCATATACAAACAGATCGAGTTCACCTGATGCCTCTGTGTGCGTCTGCGGTCTGCAAACAGACGCACCTTCATCTTGAGGTGGGAGTCGGATGCAAATCAGAGCAGCTCCCTGAGATGAGCCTGCTACTAACTATAGCCGGCTGTGTTGACTTTGCATGGATGAGTGAAAGGGTTGTGCGCTTATTAAATATTTGCAAAGCTTTAGGAGTCACTATTTTACTTTTCCTACGTTGCATTGTGTGGAAGCGTGGGAACAGAGTCGTTAAATGTCACTATTAAACGGGTCAGCCACTCTCTGAGAGGAGTCCCTTGTGGAAACGGTTCAGACAGGACCTCAGTGGATCCGAGCAGGCCTGAACACAGTGAGAGGAGCTGAGTCACACAGCCGCTCTCATTTCTATCATCCTCTTTTATTTCTCTTATCTCTCATTCCATTCCTCCTGTCTGTCCACTGTTGTTTCCTCTGGCTGGCATGTTTTTTACCCTCTGACCTCTATTGTATTTATATTTTTAGCTCTTTAAAACTATCCCACCTCCCTTTTAAGTTTCCCTTTTTTTAAATGTCCGTTCAAAGTTTTGAATATTTCTTGTTTATGTTTGTGTAAATATCATCTTTTTGTCTCTAAAACACATCTGGTCAAAAGTGGAAAGGCTCCATTGAATGTTTCCTCTAAGTGCACATTCCCTGTAAGCCAATCAATCAGTGCCTTTGGCTTTGTTGTGGTTTTATTGTAATGACATTGCTCAAACTGCTGCTGTGTTTAGTGATTTCCTTTTTGTGGCTCTTTGCTGGTATTTTCAGGCTTCCTCCTTGTGGTGGGTTTGGATATTGCATCCCCTTCGATTCAAAGTTTAACTTTTCTATCTTTCAGTCAAATATCCTCAAACCGTGCAAATAAAATGCTTGTTGTAGTTTAACTTAGGTACTCTAAGAGAGCAGCTGTAATGCCTGAAGTATTCTGGTTTTTTGAAACAATGCATCAGGCTTCTTATCAAAGTCACTTTATGGACTGAATAAAAATGTTTTCATTTTACATCACTACTCAAAGAAAAGTAATATTAATATTAAGGCGTAGTGACCAAATTTGGTCTCTTTCAGGGTAGCATACACTCGTGTTCTGTGTTACACAACAATTTAACAGAGTATTAGTAATCAGCATATTACCTGCTCTTTACATGTTGCCATATTATGAAAGAACAAGAGAAATGAGGGCAGAGGGAAAATATAAGAAGACAAATTGGGGATTTGTTTTTTTCACAAGATTGGTATGTTCTTATTTAAAGTTAAATCATTCTCTCCATTTAAAACTATTAATGCAAAGTTGAAAATTGTGGAGCGCCAACTACGTACTGTATACATTGCTACTTCTTATGTTGGATTGATAATAATTCTTGCACAAGATTACAATAGTGCTCCATTGTCTTTACCTAATGAGGAAGAGTCAGATGGGAATTTAGTCTTGATCATCCAGTTTTCACTTTGTTACTTTCTTCTGAAGTTTTCTTTGAGACACTGTAACTTTTGGCCAAGTTAGATTTTAATCAATGTGGTTTTGCCTCTTTAGGTGCCTGGATCAAGAGCAGTTCGGGTCAGGTACAGAAGGTGGGGAACCAGCTTACTCTGACCTACCTCGCTCCCCAGCTTGGGTATTGGGTGGCCGCCATGTCTCCTCTGAACTCGGGTAAGAAATTACACAAAAATTAGAAGTAAAGTTTATTTGCTCTATTTTTAGGAGCTGTTTCTTTGTCTTTTTAGTCAATAAAGTTCTTTTTTTTTCTTTTTTTTTTTGCAGGTCCAATAGTGGCAAGGGACATCAGCGCTTACCATACAATGTTCCTGTTGGCCATACTTGGAGGCATGGCTTTTATTCTGCTGTCCCTGCTGGGCCTGCTCTTGTACTACTGCCGGTATGTATAATAATCAACTTTTTACAGCAATATGTCTTACTGATTCACAAGAGGTTGCTTTTTTGCAACCTCTTGCAGAGTCCTTTCAGAGTCAGGGACTCTGAAAGTCAGTCATTTAAAAATAGCTTTTATCAGACCTAATGCAAAGCTATTTGGGATTACAATTGGATATCCTGGGTGAGAAAATGCAGATTCACTCAAAAATAAAAATACAAAAACAAACAAATAAGAATAAGAGACTGTGCAGTAAAGGGAAATTTAAAACATGATTTGAAAAGTACTGTGTAGTGATTAGAAATGGCATACTTAAATGAAAAGAATTAGAGGAAGGATCTGCGATAACGCTCCTCTGTGCACTAAGGATGCAGCACTCTTTGACTAAAGTAGCTCCCCTTGATAGTTGTAAAGAGCGTTAATTTAAAGCAACCTAACTTACTGTACTTTCTAATGCTACACTCTAGTAGCATTAGAATAATGGAAGCATCTGGGTTTACAGGTCAACTGTAGAAATTGGGGTTGCTCAGTATTAATGATGGGAAAAATGATGTGTTTTATTATTGTTGTTGTTGTTTCTATATGCAACAACATAGTATATAAATAACACAAGTTAGACAACTAACTCATGTGCTCCGCTGTGTCTGTGTTGAAAAGACGCCGCTGTTTGAAGCCTCGAGGGTCTCATCGCAAGTTCACTCTGTCAGCTGGTCTTGACAGCACAAAGAAGGATCAAGCAACCTCCATGTCCCACATGAACCTCATCAGCAATGAGGTCTGTCTACTTAATTATTCATTTTATAAAGGGAACTCTTCTGCTTTTTACATTTAACTAAATGTTACCACCAACTGCAAGTCAGTAAAGGTTTGCAGTAGTTTCTGTCAGTCAGCAGCAGAAGTTTATTTTTTTAGTTGAATCTTGTCGCAGTCAGTTATTGTGAACCGATCACTGAAAGCCAATAAAATAGAGCCACTACAAAAGCAAGGAGGTGATTTTTATTTAATTATTTTTATATACTTGTATTAATTTTGTCTTAAAATCTTTGAGTGAATGCATGACATTATCATAAATGCCAAACAGTACACATAATACAAACTATAAACTAATCGATTATAAACATAGTGGTAAAAATGAAAAAAAGAGAGACACTCAGATATTTAAGATTAAAATGTGAAGCTTTTTAAACTCTTTGATTGGATTCCTTTACCTTTTGATGCCTTTTAGCATTTTGGTTATTTTTTCCTTGTAGAGCGCTTTGTGCAGCCTGTGCTTTTGGAAACATTCTATGTAAATAAATTTCACTGTGACCTCTTTGACCTAAATAGTGAAAGGTTATTAACATACAGCCAACATTTAAAATACTATATAAACAGAAAGATAAAAATGCTTTCTTTAAACAATAATCTGCTGAACTTCCAGTGTGAACTTCATGTCCTTCCAAAATTTGTGAAGACTGTGAAAGTCATGTAGTCTGTCCCCAGATTTAGATTGTGGAGAGTAAAGCAGTAAGTATATCTGAAATTGAAATCGACAGCTGTGACAGCCACCTCAGTGAGTCAGACTCTGCAATGCCTGCAAGCTTTTCAGAAAGCTCTCTAAGTTTGAAGAATCAAAGATGAGCAAGAGCGACAGAATGGGGAAGTCTTGTGCAACTGGAGCACCAAAACCTGTGCAGCCTGAAACCATCCAGGTTTTAGGGCTCAACCTAAAACCTTAAACCAGCTTTCATTCCAGTTCCCCCTTTGGTTTTAAGGATTATATATGTTATGTTTAACCACTATGGATTTGGAAAGCGCTTGAATTCTGTATAAGATCCTTGAAAATGTTTGAGGCTCAGGCTTCACAGTTTGGTAACAAAGGGCAATATAATGTTTGATGTAAAGCCTAAATTTGGAACGCTTTATTTATAGGTGAAACCAGATATTTAAAGATAATAAAAAGGCACATTCACATTTTTTTTTCTCACTGTCTGAAGTTAAGTTAGCCCGAACAGAATTACCAAAATTATTTATTTTTGCTAAATTCCAGAAAACTTTGTGAGAACATTTATTGGAGATTTTATTGTAACTTTCTCTGACCAATCAGGTGTAGACAGTGTGTGTAAGAAAGACCTTTAAAAATATAAAATGTTATATTTTGAACATGTTTAAGATCCTTGAACTAAAAAGTTGTATCCAATGGTTCTGCTAAAGAAATCACATCTTATTTTCTTAGACCGGTGCTTTATATCTGTACTCAACACTGAATGGGTCTAATACAATTTTTTTTAACCAAATGTTATTTTGTTTAGGTGCAGCTGGAGCTCGTTTCCACAGCAACCGAGCCTGACATGACCACGCCAATGTTGAAGCCTTCTTCGTACGAGCCCCAAGACACTCAGCGTCAGCACAGTCTGATCCACCTCAGCAAACACAGCCGCTGCTCTCTCGGCAACAACAGCCACCACGGCTCGTCCCTCGGCAACCTGACGCCTCGCAGCAGGGACTACCGGCAGTCTGCAGAGACTTTCCAGCTGAAGGCGGCCCTGTCTTGCGGGACAGAGAGGGGCTACCGTCAGTCGTACACCTCCGTCTGCTCATCCAGCAACCAGATTTCAGATGCGCTCTCGTCGTCCAATCACGGCCAGGTGTCTGTTACCCAGCTGAGCAGCGTTGGCATTATTGACTGCATCTCTCCGTCTTCTCCACCTCACTCCCCCTGCAGGGTGGAAGGAGGGGAGTGCAGGGCACCCGACCACCTGCTGTCCCGTTCTGTAGACCACCTGGAGCGACCCAACCCTCAGTTGCTCTCCCGACCGGGCCAGCTGCTCTGCTGCGGCTCGGTGGACCTGCTGAGTGCGGGAGAGGGCTACTCCAGAGTGCGCCCCACACTGGTGATCCCCGCACATTACATGCGCCTCCCTGGTGAACACCCGCTGTCTGGTCAGGCCCTCCTGTTGCAGACCGACCAGCAAAGTGACTTGGAAACCATTCAGGCTGAGCTCAATGCCTCCCATTCCCAGCAGCCCCTGAGGCCCAGCCCGTCCGACAGCGCCCCGGACCCCAAAAAGCAGGGCGAGGCAGAGGCTCTCGGCCTGTCGGAGTCTCTGTCTATCCCTACTGCTCTTGGGGAAACGGCTCTTGTTGAAATAAACAAAGAGGATACCTTGTTGGCTGAAAAGACTTTAATGGAGCTGAGAGGAGGAAAACCTCTGCCTCACCCCCGTGCTTGGTTTGTGTCTCTGGACGGACGCTCCAATGCTCACATCCGCCACTCGTACATCGACCTCCAGCGGGCGGGCTGTCAAAACAGTTCACAGAGCTCAGAAGATCAGCAAGACTATGACAGCAGTGGTAGGCATGGCAACGATGCCAGTCTGGACTCTGGTGTGGACCTGAATGAGCCCAGAGCGGGGCGCAGGGGGGGAGACGCAGAGCGGGAAGAGAGGACCTCTGAGAGAAAGACTGCCACACCAGCCACAGCTTACACCCAGTTGGTGTATGTGGATGATCTGGAGGGGGGAGGCGGCATTGAGGAGAAACGCAGCCCAGAGGCTGAGGGCGGGAAAACCGGACCCACCCTGTCAGACAAAGCTGAGCGTAAGGGAGAGAACCAGTTATCAGGGTTTGTGGAGGGGAAAACAGCCAAGGATGTCCAAATACTAGAGGAACCACCTTCGGTTTCCCCGGCGTCTCCTCCTCCTCTGCCCACGCCGGAGGAAATGACTTTCAGGACTGATCACTCGCTGCTGTCTGTCTCCCCAGATGATGATGCAGCACATGAGGATGGAGAGGAGGAGAAGAAAAGCCCTTGGCAGAGAAGGGAGGAGCGCCCCCTGCTGGCCTTCAACCTTAAATGAGTCGCAGAGGCTGGTCAAAGGAGAGGTTTACATTTTTCTAGTTTGTCCGTATTATATAATCACAAGCCATAATTTTGCTAAAATCATTTCTGGAAGTTTCTCTGTGTCCAAATCTTTATGCAAAGTGACTTCAGTGTAACAACCCAGTTTTAAAATTCACTTTAAACACATTGCAGGTGCATCTCAATAAATTAGAATATTGTTTAATACTTGTAGATATTCGCTATTTTATATTTAAAGTGTTTATTTCTACTAATTTTGATGATTATTGGGACAATTTAGCTGCCTCCAATATATTATGAGCCATACTATTACATTTTATTATTAAACATTACTTTTTACTAGTCTGAGAAGCTGAATTTGTGGTTTTTGTTTACTGAAAGCCATTATCAATCAAATTCTCAAACAAATACTTGAAATATGTCACTCAGTGTAATGTGTGCTGAAATAAACGCAATGATATTCTAATTTATTAAGGTAGACCTGTATTTAATGTTCAGATGCACATAAAAGGGAGGCTTTTACACTGAAAACATGCTGGATTTTGAAGATGAACTTGTGATTTCTTTGAATTTTACACTATGATGATTTTACATAGAGAATTTATATGTAATCATCCTGAACAGGATGAAAAATGTAAGAAAACAAACATGAAACTGTTTTATCAACAAACAAAAATGTAAACCTCCCCACTGCCAGTGCTCTTTGACTGCTTCAATAAGACCATGAAGGATAAATGCTTTTAAATTCACACCTTTTGCTCTTATGAAAGCACTGAGAACACATTTCAGCACTGGGATCTCTTCTAAGTCCAGAACTGAACAATTCAGGTCCCTCTAGGAACATCTACCAGACGACCACTGAGCGGCTGACAAACAGGCTTTGGAGCCAAGATATTGGGAGATTTTATGCACAACAAATATATGCCTTTTTTATATATATGGAGCCTTGTAGGTGTAAATGGACTGTGGTGGAAATAATTGATGACTTGATCGTAGCAGCCATTTTTTCTTGAGCCATATTGGCAAAATCCCAGGAAGTACCCATTTAAAGTGAGAGTAAACCCCAGTTAAACCACGGTGACTGGTTTTAATGGCTTTGGAGCACATGTGCACTACAGGACATGTAAATGTGCAGTTTAATAGGAATCTGTAGACTCTGCTTTGAGTCCTACTGCAGCTTCAGCCTCAATATAAACATGTGAACCCTGTACTTTAAATGGTTTTCAGTATGACGGTTGTTCACGTCACCTTCTAGGTCTGATCAAATTAAATGACTACACGCTCCTTAGCCGAATCAGATAATGTGACACCAGTTTGCTGGTAACATTAAATCATCACTACAAAACACGTAGTTTCACTCTTTATAATTGTGAAGTTGATCGTATGAAGGTTGTTTTATATTTGCTGAACCACTGATTTGCATATTTTTCTTTTTAAGGCTATGCATCACTTTTATACGTCTGCTTCAGATTCTTTTTTTGTAAACGTTAACCTCTATGATTTTAAATGCCAACATGAAGTATTTTACCTGAAAATGGGCAGTTTTTTCTTTCTTGTAACATATTAAGGGCTTTTTCTTCTTACCTGGCTTACTGTTGGAGCTGAAACAAATGCTGCGTAACATTTTGCCAACTAACTCTGCTGCGTTTTAGCTTTTTTTTTTTTTTTTTTTCTCCTTACACACATAATCCAAGTGCCTTTGAACAACCTGACTCTGCAACTTTATTTATTTGTACCTTTGCTTTGCCTTTAGCTTTCCTCCTCTACCTCAGCGCTCTCTCTTTCCCTTGTGAAGGGAAGCATGCATTGTGCTTTCCTCAGCACGCAGATATTACTACAGCTACACTGCAGACATTTCAGAAAATGTCTACCAGCTGCTGCAATCCTCAAAGCCTTTACAGTAATCAGCAAGGCGTTCCCTGAGAGTAAGTAGATTTTTCAGGAAAGATGAAGCTAAGCGTGATTGTACCTGAAGCTACCCTGTCCTTTGGTTTTTGGAGAATGAATGTTTATTTCAGTGTTTGTTTGGGGGTTTTTTTTGGGTTTTTTTATTATTTGAAAACATGGTAGTGTCCATTTGTGATGCTTCTGAGTCTGACTATTAAATCATCAATCCAACCAAGATTTGTGCACCCATAGTAATCATGCTACAGAGTGTGTATAGTTGTGTTCTTACCCCTGCTCTGTCAAAATCATTTGTGAGTTGGTGTAATGAATGAGGTTTTCTTTCAGTGTCCCACAACAACCTCCAGTTCCAAGTGGAGCAGCAATACCGAATACTGAGGGTGTAAATCAATTGGTTGCATTATATTTTAAGCCTGTTATTCTGAATAAACAACCAAGCTGGAATTATTTGTGGCGTAAGAACTCTTATTTACAGTTTACCACAAGCCATGTAGGGGATACATCAAACATGGACGAAGGCGTTTGGTGAGATGAGAGAGAAGTTGTATTTTTTGGTCTCCATGCATTATGTAACATCTTTAGTAAAACTAACACTGCACATCATAATCAATAAGTCATCCATCTGACAGACATGTTTTTGAGTTAATTTTTTTTTTAAAGTTGATAAGTAATTTGAAAATATAACTTGATAGTTAACTATAAAGTCATAAAAAAGGCAATGATTAATAAAAATTAAAATAAATAAACAATGCCTGTTGGGGGCACAAGTAAAGCCTGGTGGCCCCCCAGCCTTATAATACACTGTGGGAAACCTTGACATGTGAAAAAGTTCAAAGGTTATAATAATTCAAAAAGGGTCCCAAGCTCTAATTCATCATTTTGGTTCAGTATCTCTCCATACAACATAGCACAAGGCAAAAAGAACTGCCTCGTCCATCATTTATTTTTATTTTGCCCACAGAGAGACAGTTCTTCGTGTATTTTTCAGAAGGTATTGATTGTTCAGCAGGCTTTCTGTACGGCTTAAAACATTGGTATCAAGCTGCTTACTTGCTAATTTTCAGGAATTATGTGCTGTCTTATATTAGACAATGAAATATTGTTTGTTTGGTTTTTCCTTTTCATTTTTTCGTTCTCTGGCCTCATATATCATTAAAACAAAAAAAAACATTGACCTCTATTCTCCCTGATAAATTTGGTCATGAATCTCCACTGTGTATTTGGGAGTTTTGCCAAACTATAAATGTCTGTTCCACCTCACTTATCCTCCAGGGGGTGCTATTTCCCTCCCGATACTTTCTTTGTTTTTATCCCCCCCCGCCCCCCATCTCTCGCCTCCTGTCAGTGAGCCTCTAAAAAAAAACCGCTTGCTAGCGGTTTTTTAAGCATCTTGATGATGGCGGAGGACAGTGAGTCCGCGGCAAGCCAGCAGAGCCTAGAGCTGGACGACCAGGATACGTGTGGGATAGACGGAGACAACGAAGAGGAGAATGAGCATATGCAGGGGTGAGGGTGGCCTGTCCCGTCGGGTGCGGGGGGAGAAATGCTCTAACGTTATAGCGGGCAGCCTGTTTATATGTGTGAGGCTAGCGCTGTTAGCTAGTCAATATTAGCTGACACAAACACAACTAAGCGGCAAACAGGCAATTGTTTAGATTTTTTTTTTTAGTTTAACTTGTTTTATATTGCTAGAATATTTGACCTTTTTTGTAGTAGTTCCTGTTATTTTACCCGCCTGGATGACATGACAGCCATTAGAGCAAACCGTTAGTCGGCTAACAGCAAGTAGCTCAGCTGTCAGTGGCTGCTGTAGCCGAGGTTAGCTTTGTATATGCGTGTGTGTGTCCAGCAGAGTCAGTCATTTTTGTCCTGTGTGTGTTTGTATCTGTGTAGCAGTCCGGGGGGAGACCTGGGGGCTAAGCGGAAGAAGAAGAAGCAGAAGAGGAAAAAAGAGAAGCCCAGCTCGGGCTCTGGAGCCAAATCTGACTCTGCTTCTGACTCTCAGGAAATCAAGGTATGGTGAGAATGATGACAGTGGAGCTATTAGGGCTGTAAAAAAAAAAAAGAAAAAACTTTTCATACCTTTTGAATATTTTCTTTTAAATTTGACTCTTCATAATGACAAACGTGAATGTCTTTTATTTTGATTTTATATTACATACCAACACAAAGTATAATAGTATAATTGTAAAGTTATAAAGACCAGTCGTGCATTTTTAATAATTGATTTTATAACTAAAACTGCAAATAATGTTGAGTGCATTCATATTCATCTTCCTTTACTCTCATACCGCTAAATAAAGGCAACCTGTTGCCTTAAGAAGTTGCCTTAGTTGTATCTAAGAGTCCACCTTTGTGCAGTTTGAACTCCATTTTTCCATCACTTCACACCAGCTGTCTCTGCCCGTGAGGAGGACATCCATCCCCCACACCATGATGTGGTTGGGTGATAAAATTCCTTTTCTTATCCCACATTGTAATTTGCACAAAAAGTTTTGGATGCTTCACATTTCTCTCCTCATCCTTTCTATCAGTTTAGGTTGTGCTGTATTCTTTCCATTTTGTGGTGATGTATTGAACAGTGTTTTTTTTTTGTTTTGTTTTTTACTTTATGGTACTTGTATTAATTATATAACTTGTGAAGCAAATTACTTGCCCTGAACTTTACTGGTACACTACTTTGAAGTATGCGGTTGTAAAGTGGAGAAATGTGACAAATTTCAAGGTATAAATACTTCTGTAATGCACTACAGGTAGGCTACAACTTTAGGATATACAGTTGTTTGCAGTAATAATCAGCACCAAGCTTACTCAACTCCTACTTATTCTATAAACTAGGCTTGAGTCCAGAAAGCTAAATTAGCTCAATAAAAGCAGTCAAACCATCACACATTGTTCAGGAAAAAATTACATGACCAAAGCAGCTTAAAGGCTTACATATATGTCATTTTTATGCTTTCAGAACCCTGGCTTGCCCATTCAGAAGCTCCAGGACATCCAAAGAGCCATGGAACTGCTGTCCTGCCAGGGTCCAACAAAGAGTATCGATGAGGCAACCAAGCACAAATACCAGTTCTGGGACACCCAGCCTGTCCCAAAGTTAAGTAAGTTTCAAATGAAGTCAGCAAATAAAATTACAATCAATGGCTGCTGTGCTGCAGTAAAGGCTGTTTTGTTTAGCAACTGTTTACGAAAGACATTAATTTTCTAACTAATGACTTTTATTTCATCCTTCTGAGTTGCTCAGGCTGCAGTGCTGCAGTTAACTGTTAGTTATACTGCACATCCAAGCTTTTCCTTTGTGAGTCATTATATTAAGCAGTTTAAATCCCAACTCTTGCCCATCTTTGTAACAGGGCACATGTTATGGGGACGCCAGGTCACCTTAGGACCAACACAAGCAAGATTTAACTTCTCAGCTCTTCTGCAGTGTTATTAAAAAAAAAGTCTCTTCCACTTTTTGAAATTTAAAATACAGAAAATGTTCTCTTTCTTCTTGTGTTGTTTGGAAAATAATTCACCACTGAGAGAGAGATGTGCTATTTTTGTAGATGAAGTCGTGACAAGCCACGGTCCAATTGAAGCTGACAAAGAAAACATCAGACAAGAGCCATATTCTTTACCTCAAGGCTTTATGTGGGACACTTTGGATCTTAGTAATGCAGATGTAGTAAGTGGGATGCTTGTATTTGGTAGAAGAAACTAATGAGATCACTAATAATTATCTAATTCTAGGTGTCTTTCTGGTTGTAGTTGAAAGAGTTGTACACGTTGTTAAATGAAAACTATGTGGAGGATGATGACAACATGTTCAGATTTGATTATTCACCAAACTTTCTCAAATGGTAAGTATCTTCTTCATTTGTTTACAGTGCAAGTGAGAAGTTTGCATGCACTCATCATGTGAATGAATATAATATTATGTCTGTTTTAATTTCATTTGAACCATTATATAGTTTTAGGGTAGAGCAAACTTTAAGTAATTTTAAACAGAACTTGGTGTGAAAATTTTACTTTATTCAGATTTTCTCTACTCCTCGCAAGGATAAATTATACATGCTGAGTCAAAAATATACATATACCTTCACTAATATTAGGACAACTGTCTTTTAGTAAGTTGCAGAGATGCCACATCCTTTTTGTAGACATCAACAAGATTCTGTTATATTTTTGTGTGGCTATTTAACCGCCATTATTGACAGAATTGGTGTACTTGATTAAAATTGACTGACTTGCTGGCGCAGACCTACAGTAGCTTTGTAGCTCAAACGACAAATTTTCAATATGGGTTAAGATTAGGGCCGTTTCAGAAGCTTAATGTTACAAGAATAGAAATACACTTTATTGTTATTAGTTTGTTTTAAGTGCTACAAAACCAATTCTGTGTGATTTTCATTTGCATGATTGTTTTTCTCATGTCTCTCTCTCTCTTGTTCAGCTAATAAAAGACTGAATGACAAATTCAGTCTGATACATTGGTCTCAACTAGTTCCTTTTTTCGAGAATAATCTTGTTTATAGAGACTTTAATGTCCATTTACTTTATTTCAGTTGTTTTATTTGTTTGGAATATATAAAATGTCTTCCAGTGAAAATTGTTCGTTAGAAATAAAAGTTTATTGATATTTGTGTACTTGTGTTATTATACAATTAACATATTTCTTGAAAATGGTCTCAAAACAACACTATTGCTTTCCTCAATAACTTCTGGGACAGTTTATCTTCCAGAAATCTTAACAACTTGCTGTGAAACAGTCAAACCCTCAGTATGATGCCACCCTCAGTATGATGCTACCCCCACCGTGTCTGTCAGCTGGATAACTGTTCTTGGGTTTGAAAGCTTCACCTTGAATCCTCCAAGAACATGCTTGATGTCATGGCCAAAAAGTTACTTCTTAGCTGAGAAATGTATCAAAGCGACTGAGAAAAATTGTACCGACAACAAAAAGACTGATTAAAGGGTTTGGCATATTTTTGAGCCTGTATGGTTGAAATAAAATGCACGGTAATCACTGACGTTTTCTGCTGCGTAATTGTTCCATGCTGAAACAATAAAAAGTTCAAGTGAATCTTTAAAAGCTCCAAATTAAAAACATAAATTTTCATGACGAGTCAGTGTAAACTTTTCACCAGCCCTTTTACTTTATTATCCACTTGCTGAAAATGTTGCTGTCCCTCAGGGCTCTGCGTCCGCCTGGTTGGTTACCGCAGTGGCACTGTGGAGTACGAGTGTCCTCAAATAAGAAGCTTGTTGGATTCATCAGCGCCATCCCTGCAGACATACGCGTCTATGACACGTGAGCTCATCTAACCGGGTCTATAGGTTCTGCAGCAACTCAGGCAGTGATTCAACCCTTGTTTTTCTTTGTGGGTGCAGGACAAAGAAGATGGTAGAAATCAACTTCCTTTGTGTTCATAAGAAGCTGCGTTCGAAGCGTGTTGCTCCTGTGCTGATCCGAGAGATAACACGGAGGGTGAACCTGGAGGGAATATTCCAGGCGGTGTATACAGCCGGAGTTGTGCTCCCTAAACCCGTGTCTACATGCAGGTATGACGAACCGTACTCGATGTAGAACATGGTGGCACAGCATCTTCCCATTTCATTACCCTGTTTTTTTTTTCCCCGTCAGGTACTGGCATCGTTCGTTGAACCCAAGGAAACTCGTGGAAGTGAAATTTTCCCATCTTAGCAGAAACATGACGTTGCAAAGAACCATGAAGCTCTACAGGCTACCAGATGTAAATGATTACACTTATCTCACGTTTTTCTTCTAGTAAGAGAAAATAAACAAATGTTTTTGCTTCTTTGTTGCATAAAGATCACTAAGACTCGAGGCCTACGGCTGATGGAGAGACGTGACCTCCACCAGGTCACTGAGCTGTTGCAGAAATACCTGAGACGTTTCCACCTCGCACCATCCATGGGAGAAGAAGAGGTTGCTCACTGGTTCCTACCACAGGAAAACATAATTGACACTTATGTTGTAGAGGTCTGTTCATCTACAGTACTTCCTGTCCTCAAGCTAACAACTCTTTTTGTTGTTGTTCTTACAAAATGACGTGCTTTTCTGTCTTTCAGACTGCAGGGGGCATACTGACAGACTTTACTAGTTTCTACACTTTACCCTCAACTGTGATGCATCACCCTCTACATAGGAGCCTGAAGGCAGCTTACTCATTCTACAGTGTTCATACTGTAACGCCACTACTGGACTTAATGAATGATGCACTGATCCTGGCAAAAATGGTAACTAGCTACCTCCTAACAAAAACCTCAGTTTCACAGGTGATGCCAGATATTTTCACATATTGCATAAAAACATTTAAGCATAGTTTTTCTCACTGTCTGACATTAAGTCAGTAAACTTTGTGGTTTTGATCATTTACCGTTACCAAATCATTCCTTTTTTGCTAAATATCTGAGTAAAGAAAGGGAGAGAATATTTTCTGAAATATTAGAATTAGATAATTTTCTTCAAATTTTGTACATGAACATACATTTTCTTCATATTTGGTATAACTTGGGTTTTCCTTCCACAGGTTTTTCCACAATAGTTTGCTCAAATTTTGACCCCAGAGCTTCTGTAACTTAGTCAGGTTTGTTGGCCACTTGGTAAGACTGAAGCAATTACCAAGAAGAAAATTCTGCAATTAAATATTATCATTTTAAAATGACACTACCAATAAAAATGTACTTGATAACAGTGATAATAAAATCTCACCTGTTTTTTTTTTTTTTATTGCTCATAAAAGCAGCATGCCAGGCCTTCAGTAAAATTGAGATATTTAATCTGGACATTCCCATGGTGTTAATAATTTTCTATAAGTACTCGAAGAGATAAACGTGGCGCCTTCAGGAAGTTGTACCCAAGAATGAAGCAGACATGTGGAGATCAACACTTCTCCTGATATCATTGCCTATCAGTGTTTTTGAGGTGTTGCCTTTAAATGCATCTGCCAGAGTGAATCCGGTTAAATGTGAATTAAACTCGTTACAAGCTCACAAATTTACAAATTGTTAAAAGGTAAAAATCTGGTATTTAGCAAATAAAAAAGAGGGAATGTTTAGTTTGATTTATTGATGGACTGAGGGAAAATAATGTGATGTCTCTTTTTAAACAGTGTATGTACATATCTGAACTGTATGTAATTAAATGTAGAAACCTAAAAAGGTGACACGACATCTCAGTGTTTGTTGTGTGTGTTTGACAGAAAGGTTTTGACGTTTTCAATGCCTTGGATCTGATGGAGAATAAGGTGTTTCTGGAGAAGCTGAAGTTCGGCATAGGAGATGGAAATCTGCAGTATTACCTCTACAATTGGAAATGTCCCCCTATGGATCCTGATAAGGTCAGCAGCATCTTACCACAACGCCTTTTGCATCTCATCATTCAAAAAGACAGCAGTCCTGTGTCCTAAAGATGAATTTCAATGCTGTTTTCAGTGGAAGAATTGTTCACATGATGCTGCTCCTTGTTGTGCCAAACCATTTGAAAGATTACGTTAAGTGTATCTGATTAATTAATTATTCGATATTTTGGTCTCTGTGTTGTCAGAAAACATGTTTCAGTACTTGAACCATGGGAAAGGAGTATTGAACAGGTTTCCTATGCAAACCTGAAAAGTATGGCATTTAATTTCTATATTTGGGATAAGAATGCAAAAAGCAAAGAAGAGTATAATAATAAATATTTGTACTTTTATGATTTATTTTATCCCTCACTGCCTATATGTCCTGGTTGTTCTTTCTGGTGTCTTCCATTTATTCTTTCGCTAGGTTTCCTATCTCACTTCCTTTCATCTTTGCCAGTTCTTCTTTCCTTCCATCTTCCCCTTTTTGTGCTTCTTCTTTCCTTGTGTCTTATATCTTATTTTCTTGTCTGCTTTATTTTCCTTCATTGTCTTTGTTTCTTGCTTCCTTCCTTCAGACCACCGCCTGTAGGATTGGCTAACTCAGACTCATTGTGTACTTTAGTATTTTATGTTATTAACTGAACACAGAAACTAAAACTAATGATGCACACTACTCTGAACTGCTCCACAAGGATGATGCATTGAATCTCTGAAAACAATTAAAGTTTTTACTAAGTTTTAAGGCTAACTTTATTAAGAGTTCCATTGTATTTATTGACGTCAGATCTTTTCAGTGTTGGTTATTTTGTGTAAGTGAATAAATGTAGTGTTAGAGCTCATCTAATAATCTGCTGACGCTCGTGTTTCAGGTCGGTCTCGTCCTTCAGTAGCGGCTCGTTTCACTGCTGCTCCACAAACAAGCGTCGTTAACTTCGGCTTCTGGATTTTCCTCACTTGGACCTGCGGGTCGCCCGAGCTCAACAGTGACATCTTCCACAAGTCAACCAACCTCGTGACCGGGCGGTGGTCTCATTAAGAACTCCTGCAGTCCACCCGGAGGTGAAAACTCTTCAATCATCATCCTGAATGTGAAGTCATGCTATGCCTGAGATATCCTTACAGTTACAGTGCTGTTGACATGCGCTCCCGCTCCTAAAACACGACGCTCAGACGTTCCAGAGGATGCCTTGGCATTGTGAATTTTGTTTCTATTTCTTCATTCTCTACAAACATTGTCAGCAGGGGGCTGGTATGAAATACCTGTTCATATACCTATGTAAATGATGATCAACAAGGCAGTTACCGTTTTACATGTTTATCCTCTGCAGTCCTCCATCGTGCCGCTGCGCCATGTATTGTTTCCCTCTGTTTTCATATCACTGTGGTCAGTCATGTGGCTGTTTTAGGCCTATGTAGGATTAGAAACTGTAAAAAAGTGTTTCAGACTCCTACCGAAACACTTTTTCTTCAGTAAATATATGTAACAAAGGAAATCTCATACAAGACAACACAAGAACTGTAACATGTAGTTCACATTGAAAACAAAACCACATTTATTCCTGTAGTTCGAGTTGCAGGTTTGTGAGGGCTGATCTAAAACCTTCTTCTTCTTCTTAAGTTGTGTAGAAGTCGGTGGCTTTTTAATGACGAATGTACAGCATCGATGAAGCACAATTTTACAAACAAGTCAAATGGTTCGCTTATAAAGATCTTAAACGTTTGGCTTTGACAAATGGTGGGAACTGTTTTACGTTATAAAGCTGACTTTTTGTAATTTAACATTAAACCCATACATGTGGTAGCATTTACTGTTGCACTCCATTGTTGTTTTTGGTACACTTTCCAGTTAGCGGAAGCTCTAAAAGGCAATGTATTTCATTTAGATTGGGATTTTTGTACAAATTAAACCGAAAAATGGCTTCAAAATGGAATAGTCAAGCAACCACGGTCTATTGTTTTTAGTTTAGCCATTGCCACTTGCAAAAAAAACTTGGCAGAGAAATTCTCTGCTGCAGATAAGCTACTATAAAGTGGCCACTGGTTCAGAAGTGCAATATATATCCATATGTCAAAACTTTTAAAGCCAACCACTGGATGATCTGAACCTGGGTTATAAATTCAAACTTTAATTAATCAAGAAGTCAGAGGAAACATTTAATACATTTCTGTAAGTTCATCACACATTTTTTCTTGGCTTTCTGAAATCCTTTTTCTTTTCTTTCAGACATTAAAATATATAGTGGGTCATTTTGTTTTAGTGTGATGTGCAGCTAATTGTATAGAAGTTGTGATATTTGTTAATGTAAAACATCAACTTCAACTCTCTCTTTACCCATACTTCTTTGAGAGTATTTAGCAGTTCTGTGTGCTTCAATGAGCAAAGGTTTTGACCAACCACTTGTTCTAAGGTGGAGTCTCTGTTTTTGTTTTACATTCTTTTTGGTGGTTTGATGTTTGTGGCTCTGCAAAATGTAAGACAAACAGGCAGCATCTGCTTTTTTTTTTTGTTTGTTTTAATTATTATTCAATTTTTAATTGCTCATTTTGTATTTGTTTTTCTCACATTCCATAAAGATTGGCCAGAACGGGACAAAAGCATTGGTCAGTAAAAGCTCTGAGTCCAACTCACAAGGAGATGCTACAGTCTTTAATTTAACTCTGAAAACCAGTTTCTGCATCGACGGCGTGCCTCGTGTTGCCTGCAGCGGCTCAGATGAACTCTCTGTCGGTTCTGCTCCCATGTTGACTCCAGCATTGATGGTTTACAGCCACAAACTTCAGTGGCTGAGACAACCGCCTTGTTTTTTTTTTTTTTGTTTGTTCTTTTCTTCTGCAAGGTCGGGCGATGAGTGTATGTCTGAATTAACATCCAAGTCAAACTGAAGAACAATGTTTTTAATTTAGAACCATTGTAAACTGTGAAAAAGCTGAAGAACCTGTACCAGCATCATTTAGGCATAAACCCAGTGCGAATACCAGTCTGTTACAACACATCAGCTATACCAGCATGGATATTTGATTGAATAAACTCTTAAATTTTAAAAAGGAACGTGGCTGAGATGGAGCTTCTTTTTTCTGTCATTGCTGAGATTTATTTTAAAGATGTCCTCTTGTTAGGTGTTTCTTTTTTTTGTTTCCTCCACTAATGAAGTTTTGATTTCCACTGAAGAAATTAACAAAATGTTTTCAAAAAAGTAAAGAAAAAACAACATGCTAACTCTGTTCTGTGTATATTTGGACTGACGACATCACAAGAGGTACAAATCCAAAACTAATCAGCTGGTGTTAGCATTTATTGGCAGATTGGCACATTCTGAGGCCTGCGAGTTGCATTTAAGTTGCAATGTGTTCATTATGTGTTAGAGCCATACTATTACAGCTTTAAAAACTACATAATACAGAACAAACATGACAGTCTTGTCTTGGTGACAAATTCAGTATAAAGTGAGTTTGATTTTTATAGAAACGTTTGGATAGCAGATTAAAAACACCATGTGGATATCTGGTACTAACCGCACATTTAAGGTTAAATAATGACTACTGCATAACTAAGCAATATGTAATAAATTCATATGTATTCATAAACCTACTTTTATGAACTCTTAAGATCACAACATGCTCCTTTGAAATTTTTAAGATTACACACATTTCAACTTATGCAAGAAAACTTTAGGAATAAAACACAATGCATCCATTCCTAACTTGAACAGAACTGTATTTTATTAGATTTATTAGAACTTTTAAGCATTATAAACAAGGTTCATGAAAAAAGAAATGCCGTAACGATACAGCTGGAAACTATAATGTTTTATCACAAAACAGTAAAAAGATCAGATCAATTTATTGAAAGCTAAACTTTTGGCAAAACTGATATGGTTAAAGCTGTTCGGATGGCTGTCAAAATTCCAACAATATGCAAACAAAATAAAACAACAAAAGAAACAGGTGAAGATCTTTCATTTCTGTTTCTTCAGTTTTGTTTTTCTTTTCCTATCGGGGTTTGGAACAATTCTCTTTACTTTCAGAGGCCGCAGAGTGCAGGATAAGGCAGAGTTTGTGATTTCAGATTCAATCTCCAGTTTCCGTTTTTGTGCTCTTCTCCCGCCTTCGTCCTCCTTCCCCTCGTCCATCTGCTCCTCTCCCTCCTCTTCCTCTTCCTCTTCCAGGTCAGCCGTGAGGTCAGCTGGCACTGCAGCTGCTTCATCTGTCAGCCAATCAACTTCCAGTGAAGGCACTCTGGGTTTAATGGCATCCACCACATCTCTGAACATCTCCTTGTCTTCAGAAGAACACCGTCTGAACCCCAGAGCGAGGACGCTTTTGAGCCCCAGGTGCTCCGCCACGCTCTCGCTCAGGCGGGGCACCTGGCAGGCCGGCACGCCTCTCGTTGCGCTCAGAGCGATCAGGTGGTTCGTCATGAGCTGCGGTCTGACGGACTTACAAACAAGCAGCAGCTGAAGCTGGTTCCTCTCTAGTGCCTTGGTGACCTCATTGATGCCGATGGCCAGCTGCCGTCTGGCCGCCGTATCTGTCCAGCCGTTTCTGGTCGGGTTGGGCCCCGGTGCCTCCTCACTCACCTGGGGAACAGGTTCCGCAGCAACATCTGGTTTATTCTCCTTCTTTTTCCTCCACTGGTGAGGCATTTTCACCTCTTTCTTCTTCAGGCCTGTGGCAATTATTTTCTCCTTTAAAGTTCTCAGGATGAAATCCTTGTCTTTCAGGAAAAGTGGGCTCCATTTTGCACTGAAGGGTGATGTGAAGGAGGCCTTACTTCGGACCTGCTTTTTGAGATCTTTCTTAGATGGTTTTGCTGCAGATTTCATGGCTCATCTAGATCGCAAAACAAGAAAAATCAACTTAACAGAAACTTTTCTGCATTTTCAGCAACATTCCTCACTATGATCTTTATGTAATGTCTTTGAGGCTGTCTCTGGATTCCTAAGTATATTTTTTGTCTTATTTTTCAACCATTGCTGATTTGCTCCTAATTAAATTAATTCATCCTTTCCTGGATAACCTGGATAATTTTCTGTTCCTATGACAGTAACACAAATTTGATTAATAAGCCTCTCCTGATTCAAAATGAGGCTTCTTTTGCACCAGGAGTCATTAAAACTCATAAAGTTTATGGCCATCTATTAGATGGCCCAGATGGCCCCATCTATTAGATGGCCATAAACTTTATGAGTTTTAATGACTCCTGGTGCAAAAGAAGCATCAATCTGACAGTCATCCAGACGGATAGAGCATATATAAGAGTCTATACTTTTTCTGTTTCTGTGACCTGACTCGGATAAATAGTTCTCTGAAACTTCAACTTAAATGCTACATGCCTGAACAGAACAAAATAAAATCCAGTTTATCGTTATTTAAAAAAAATGCTTCATTTTCCTTTCTTGAGTTTAACTGCAGGCTTCAGTGTCAGACAGGTGTTATTGAGAAAACCATCAGTTATTTTATATAAACTTATTGCTCAACAATTCTGTATTAAACGTCACTTCGTTACTGATCCTCTGTAGGAACAATATATGCAATTTATCGTCATAAAATTGGTTTATATCGACATATTTCTGATTTAAATAAACTAACGTTACATTTCGCTGTCCTTTCACACGTTAACGATATAAAACACATAAAAGAAGTACGTTACTGTTTCAAACATACCTGCATTTATGCCGTTACACTTAGTTTATCTTTATTTTTTTAATGTTGGATTCGTGTCTGCAGTCCTGCACGGGGCTCACAGGGCGCTGCCATCTTGTTTGAATTTAAATGTTTACATTCAGAAACAGCGCCCACTAGCGTTAAGGAGGAAGCATGACAATTACTGATCAGACCAGCAGACAAGACTCTGGAGCCTTATTGTCAGGGTTTTACGCACCAAATCAAATAAACTGGGGCAGCAATTATTTTGTTTCATGTGCACTAATATTAGCCTTTTTCATAAAACAATTATTTTAGCTTTTTTTTTTTCTGAGTTCCAACCAAGGGGCACACTTTGGCACGCCCTGTTTAAATTTCTACAGACATTTTCTAGCTTGGGCCTGCCATAGCAATGCATAGCAGAATAGTGCACTAACTTGAGAACTGCCGATAAAACCTTCAGGATAAGGCAGAACCTATCAGGATCTTGATAGATGAAAAGTTGATAGGTTTTATTAAGATTGCACTGCAAGTTAGTCAGACTTACCATGCAGTTTATCTAAACTGGCAAGATCAAACACACACACATGGCCATCCATACAGGCCAAATATCTAAGTAAGGAAGTGCAAAAAAAATCACAAAGAAATTACAGGAAGAAATATCCTATCCTGTCCATTTCCTAACCGCCTGATCCCTTTGGTAGTCCTTCACTGGAAATCTTGAATCGCTCTTAGTCCGATCCCTCCCCAATGGCAACCTGTCCTGGGAAGCCTCACTAAAGGCTGAACCTCAAGACAAAATCACCATCTGGGTCATAGGGATACTCAAACCCCTCCACCACGTTAAGGTGGCGATTCTGCGGAGGGGTCACCAACAGATCGCGATGGATGTTTAATCCAAGGGATCCCCCATCCTGAGCAAGCACAAGGCAACAGTGGAGAGGATAACTCCCTTTAGAAGGAAGAAACCTCTAGCAGAACCAGGCTCAGGATGAGCAGCCATCTGCCGAGGCTGGCTGGCTTCAAGAGGGCAAAAATAAAAAATACACACAAAAAGAAACACATTAAAACAAAGCTGGAACTGAGTCTCTGAAATAAGAAAAACACAGTTTTGACACCAGAAACTGGCAAGCTCCAGACACCGACACCAGAAACTGGTGAGGCCCGGACTCTGACACCAGCCACCAGAAACTGGCAAGCTCCAGGCTCTGACACCAGCCACCAGAAACTGGCGAGGCCCAGGCTCTGACACCAGCCACCAGAAACTGGCGAGGCCCAGGCTCTGACACCAGCCACCAGAAACTGGCGAGGCCCAGACACCGACACCAGCCACCAGCAACTGGCGAGGCCCAGACACTGACACCAGCCACCAGCCACTGGAGAGGCCCGGGCTCTGACACCAGCTACCAGAAACTGGAGAGGCCCGGGCTCTGACACCAGCTACCAGAAACTGGCGAGGCCCAGACACCGACACCAGCCACTAGCCACTGGCGAGGCCCGGACTCTGACACCAGCCACCAGAAACTGGCGAGGCCCAGGCTCTGACACCAGCCACCAGAAACTGGCGAGGCCCAGGCTCTGACACCAGCCACCAGAAACTGGTGAGGCCCAGGCTCTAACACCAGCCACCAGAAACTGGCGAGGCCCAGACACTGACACCAGCCACCAGCCACTGGCGAGGCCCGGGCTCTGACACCAGCCACCAGAAACTGGCGAGGTCCAGACACCGACACCAGCCACTAGCCACTGGCGAGGCCCGGGCTCTGACACCAGCCACCAGAAACTGGCGAGGTCCAGGCTCTGACACCAGCCACCAGAAACTGGCAAGGCCCAGACACCGACACTAGCGACCAGCCACTGGTGAGACCAAGGCTCTGACACCAGCCACCGGCTACTGGTGAGGCCAAGGCTCTGACACCAGCCACCGGCTACTGGTGAGGCCAAGGCTCTGACACCAGCCACCGGCTACTGGTGAGGCCAAGGGTCCGACACCAGCCACCAGAAACTGACGAGGTCCAGACTCCAACACCAGCCGCTGGTGAGGCCAAGGCTCCGACACCAGCCACCGCTTCCCAGGTTCTGACACCAGCTAGTGGTTGTGAGGACTGTGTTTCACTCTTTAAATAAATATTTTTACTAAATTAATTAGTTAAACATATACGACACATATATGAAAGACGGTGTCCTCTTCATTGTGCAAGTTCTCCATGAACTCTAAAGTTATAAAGGCAGGTGTATTCTGGATGACCCCAGTTGCTGTTCACTTGTAGGCTCACATGCGTAAAGGAGTCAGTTTTATCATCCTGTGAGCCAAGAGAAATACAAATTAGGAGGGTTAGATTGATAATCCATAGCTACAAATAGACAAGACAATGTAAACAAAGGAGATCTGCTTAAAGTGCATGGAAGCCTAGTTCAACTGTCCTTGCTTTAAATATATTTTGCATAGATTTTTCAAGATCCATCCATCCATCCATTTTCTTTACACCCTTGTCCATTGTGGAGTCCGGTGTTGCTGGTGCCCATCTCCAGCTAACGTTCTGGGCGAGAGGCGGGGTACACCCTGGACAGGTCGCCAGTCTGTCGCAGGATTTTTCAAGATACTAAACCTTCCTAACCAGAAAACAAAATGTTATCTAGTAACACTGGGGGTTTATTTTGATTTGTTTCTTATCATGAGGCAACAAAAATGACTGTTTTGTGAAAACAGATTGATGTATTTTGCTGTCAAGACATAATAAAAGTTGGTGTGAAGAACCTTATGGTTAGCTTAGGAAAAATTACCAATATTTATAACAGGGTCAGTCACTCTGGGCTTCTGTAAGAACTGTTGTATTTGGCTAATAAAACATTAATTTGTCATATTTACAGGAAGTTTGAAGGTCTGTATACTATCACCATCTTCTTCATATTGAAAAGTTCCCAAGAAACTCTCCTCATCTTCTATATACTTCTTTCCCTGAGACACAATTAGATATAAATCCAGTTCATTATCTTGTTCTTTCTATATATGTGAAAGTTAGTTTATCTAAAAACATATCACATCCTGAGATAAGCAGAAAATTCATTTGTGCAGACAGAAAGTTTGCATGAGATCAGGTGATATCATATTAAATTATTGCTAACACATTTTAAAGCCCCTTCTTCCACACTATAGGTGGACACATATATGATACTTCTGGTGTTGCTTGACTTACATAGACAGAAAATTTCCTCGGAGCGCTGGAGACTGTGAAAGATGGCGATATCATCTTGGGAATATGACCCAATGACACATGAGTGACAGTGACTTTGTGGGAGAGTTTGACGGATAAACGTCCTGGGAAGCCTGCAAAGGCCCAGCATTGTCCAGGATTCATATGAGTTCTTCCCTGAAGACAGAGTACAAAACAAAGTTTAGCTGGGGTACCAAGACTAAGAGAAAAGAAAATCGTAAAACCTAATATTTTATCAAAAAGAAACACAACTTTGCCTAATATTCATTTAATGTTCTGAGAGTTGTTCAGACCTGAATGACGATGTTTGGGCCTATGGGTTGTTGTTTAAAAGGTATCCCAAACAATCTACATGATTTGTTGCTCTGAAGTGTTTCTGATGTCATTCTGTGCACAAGTCTTGCACCTTCACAAAAAAACAGAAATATTGAGTTAAGAAACCTTAATACTGATAATTTTCAATCTGGTTTATGATCTTTTTTCTAATAGCTCACCTTGAGACTCCAGAGCAAAGTTGGGCCACAGATCCGCTGGTGGTAGAAGGTAGTCAAATTTCTTCTTCATCTCCTGCAGATCTTCGTGGTAACACTCTGGGAGCTTTTCCTGATCCTTATCCAGAGGCTGAAAGTTTGTGACAACATTGAAATTAACAGCTTATTCTCAAGTTTGTTCAGGATATTTAAATCACAGTTAAGATTAGGAAGAGAAAACTTGCCATATCCACTGAAGTTAGCGTAACAAATGACTCTGAAGATCGCAAATACAGAGCAGAAAATAGGCAGCTACATCCTGATGAACATATGAGCAGAAGATGACAGTCAGTGACATAACATAAAAAATATAGACTTTCTACAACACTTTCAAATTGATTGTGGAAAGAGAGTATTTACCAAAAAAGAGCAAGATAACTAAGATGATCCCATGACGTATCAAAGAGACAATATCCTCTTTTATATTGAAAAGCATATCATTATCCTCGTAGCTATCTTTTATTTTCCTGTTCACTGGGCGTTTCTTTCGCCTCCACCTGGCCCAAGATGGAAAAAATACAAGTGTTTAAATATGTGCATTGATCAGCAGATGACTGTTAAACATAAGAATCTCAATTTCCCTACTGGATTAATAAAGTTTAACCTAACCTAACCTAACCTTAAGAACAGCTTATATAATATACCTGACTCTCGTCTCTCGGTATGAAATTGTTGGTTTCCCATTAGAGTCGTAGTATCCATTAACTGTTAAACGAAGGCTTCGTTTAACTGTAGCTGCACAAAAAGAGAGAAAAGTGATGGAAGAGGGGTTGCTGACTGACACAAAGCATCTTAAATACACACACTCAAACACGCACACGCACACACACACACACACACACACACACACACACACATATATGTATAAAACTATATATATATATATATATATATATATATATACATACATACATACATACATACATACATATATATATGTGTGTGTGTGTGTGTGTGTAGAATTGGGACAACTTCGCTGAAAAACGTTGTTTGAGCTTTCACGGTGTCCGTAGTTCTGTAGACGAAAGCTCTGAACAAGCGCGTGCTTGTTACGCGCGTGCTTGTTATGAGCGCTAGGGGAGCCGTATCTGATTGGGAAACGCGAATCGACGTAACACCTGTTGAGGTGGGTCAGCTTTGCCCTGTGTATTGTCTTGAAGGCATGGCACCAGGTTAAACTGTGGAACAGATTGGTTTCCCCCACACTTGCAGAAGTTTGTGATTTTGAAGCTATGTTATGTATTTTATTCGGTCTGATAACTAATTGCAAAGAAAAAAAATGTTAAGGAGAAGAAGTATTTTGCAAAGCATGTTCACTTGTCTAAGAAAAATTATTTAAATTAGGATTTTCAGATTATTTTTATTTATGCCCAGAGTGAAAGTAAAATCAAGATTTAAGTGCTAAAGTCCTTAAACATTGCAATTTAGCAAATTCTTAATATTGAGAACAGTCTAAGGCGTGGGGGCTTCGCCCTGGACGCCAAACAGGTTAGGATCGTGCCAGGACAGAAGGCCAACTTTGTAACTGTCTTTACAAAGTCATTTACAAAGTCGGATTTCAGGCTGGATCACTAGCCGATCAGATTATTAATCTCCTATCACAGTGAATTTTATATTTAAAGTGAGAAAACCAAAACTGTCTTTAAAATGTATAAAACTTCTTGCTATTTTGATGTTGTTTTCATGTTTACTCAATGAAGTTGTCAAATATGCAAGAAAAAGAAAAGGTGCTGGAAGCACAACTGAGACTTTCGATATTTGCTTCAAAGTAACTGAAATGATTTGAGCTCAAAAACACATTACGCACAACCTTAAACAGAAAATGGGTTTGCATTTTCTGTTGATTCACCTCCTCAATTGCTGAGGTGCATTTGTGTGTTATATATGGTTTCTTAGAGTTGGGACACTCATGTTACATGACTGACATAGGCAGAAAAAGATTTTGGAGCTCTGCAGATTGTGCCAATTGGGGAAAAAATCTTGTGAATTTGACCCAAGAACACATGAGTAATGGAGACTCAAAAGTAATTAAAATAATTTGATATTGTGCTAAAAAACAGATTACTCATGTCCCATCACAATTTCCTCAAAAATCTTACACAAAAATGAGATCTGTTTTCTTTGTGTCACTAAATTAAAAAACAAAACTACTTACTTTGACTGTGTTCCACCATGGTTTCGTTGAGCTTTCAAGTCTTCGAAGTCTGACTTTCTCCTGTAACTGAATTGCTACAAATGAGAGAATTCCTATAGGAACTCCTCTCTTATTGGCAAAAGTTCCAAAAGCACCTGATGACAAGTCAGACTATGTGACATCATAATATTAAACAGAACTTGTCCGCACATAATTAACTACTGGACTTCATGAGAATGTTTTAAAAACAAATTTTAGATAATCTTACAGCAAAAATTAATTCAACTCTTATGCTGTCAACTGAATGTATCTTTCTTCATGTCAGACAAAAATGGTTTGTTCTAAGTTTATGTAGCTGGTTTGTGTAGCAAAATTTTTTGTTTGTGCTGCTATCATTTTAAAGATATTAAGAAATGTTTCCAGAGGTCACAAAAGGTCAATCTGCCCCACCCACCTTCAGCATATCAAACAAAATCGGTGTCAATCAACTTGACTACCTTTAGTCATTTAGATTTTGTAAAAAGGGGGAAATGCGGGGGGGCGGGGGGTTGACCTCTGACCTCTAAACTTTCTTTAATATCTTCAAAGCCAAAGCAGCACAAACAAAAATGTTTGCTGCACAAACCAGCACAAATGTTGTCGAGTTGATTGATGCCAATTCTTTCTGATTTGCAGAAGGTGGGAGGGGCTGGTTGACCTTTCATGACCTCTGGAAACATTTCTTAATATCTTGAAAATGATAACAGCAGAAATGAAAATTTTCTGCTGTTATCATTTGGGGACTATACTTATTTGGAAATGGTAGCGCTATTTCATATTTCATAGTTTCAATTATTTTTCTTTTGAAATGTTTTTATTTTCCAGTCATGATTTAAAGATAATAATGAAACACAATATATTTGTAAATATATTGATTTTACTCTTTTTATTCCATTTTTATTATTATTAATGTGATACTGTAAACTAGTTTGTAATGAAAATGCGTTACATTGATAAGTTGATAAATTAGTTCACAGTAAACAAATTGAATGACTAAATTCATGCTTAGAATGGTTAAAAAATGTTGAAATTCAATCAGAGCGTGGCATATGTATTATATTTGCAGAAACATGACCGAGTGAGCAATCTTAGAAACAAACTATCTTTGACATATTTCTCTCCTGTTACCATGGCAACAGGAATCCAGGCAGTTAGGAGAAAGTAAAAACGCAGAGCGCACTTACTTTTTTTTCCCTATAGAAAACTTTCATCTTTGTAAGTATTTATGTGTTTTAAAGCCACTTGAACATGTGTTGTTATTGTTTTTTTGGCTAGTAAAATATGGAGCAGTGCACATAATCTTTGAGTGTAGCTTAAGATGAGTGTATTGACTTGTAATATATTCTTTCTTTCTGTTATGTGTCCGTTACAAAAACGTTTTGAAGATGAACTAGTAATGTATTTTCTTTGCTATATTTCCGTTACAAATGCGAGTGCAGAATTAAGATATGCACTTTTCGTTCGGTTCAGTCACAAAAACATTTAACTCTATTTTTTAGCTTATGTTGTATTTCGGTTACCAATTTTTTTATTTTATTTTATTATTTTTTTTAAAGATCTGTTTTAAAAGATACTTAATTGCAAATTGTCCCCAGCTGCTCACACTATTTAACCTTTCTGAGGTCACCCTGTCCTGGCACATGCGCATTTAAACTGATTATGTTAAACATTTATTATTGTGGGAAGGTTATGCAAATCTGATTAGAAATGCAGTTTGCCTTCGTGGCTGGTTAAAGGTCCGATGATTAGTTGTGTTTAACAACACCCACATTCAAAAGTAAAAGTATGGTGGTTATAGTTCCTGTTTTTACACAGTTATTAAAGTTTCCATTAAACTGCATTAAACCCTGTTTAACTTCAGTTATTATATTTAATCCACTCGCTTTTGTGGTCATGTTTCCTTGTGCATGTGTTTGTTGTGTGTCGCAGTGTCCTCCAGCCAATCAGCTCTGAGCTCTACAGCCCCTTCACCCTCCTCCTCCTCCTCTTCCTCAACGGGCCGCTGCTTTTTCCCTGGCACTTAAGTATCACATCGGTCAGCTGTGTTGCAATTACAGCAGCTGCTCACGAAGTGACCGAATAAAAACCTCCAGCTGCGATCCGTCCTGCACCAACCAACATGTCTGTCGAGGTAAAACCCGCTCTTTCTCTGACTGCATTTCATTTATGTGTAAGGTGCGTTGAATTGCTATTCTGCCTTGTAGCTTCTACTTATTTCCATTCTGATAGCGATAGCTTTATACAGTATAGCTAGCTCAGTGTAAGGGAAATAATGTCTGATCTGCTCATGTGCTGCTTCTGAGGTCCTGATGCTGCAGCTGGATTTACTGCCCTCAAAACTGCTTGAGCTAAAAAGAGAATACCTTACTACAACATGCAAGTATTATGTTTGTCATGGTTTCAGGAACATGAGTGGGGCTTATATTTCTCCTTAAAAGGGGCACCATAATTATCTATTTTGCCATGTCCCAGATCTTTTGTAAAGCAGATTATTCAAGCAAGCACAAAAGCATCAGAGGCCTGAATAGAAAGCCCTTTGTTTAACTCCTACTTGTGCAACAATCAGTTTCCCTCACTTTGCCTTGTGGCTTGACTACAAATCCGTGTTGGCTGTTGCTCATTAGCACGCACATTTCTACATCCTGTGCTCCTTCTCGGTACACTCTCAGATTGCTCTGATTTGACTATTAGTGAAATATTAGCAATCTTTCCCTGTTTTTCCCATGTTCTGAATGACCTCTCTGACTGTCTGTGGATCTGCAGGAAGAGTTCAAGAAAGTGGCAGACCAGGTGAAGAACCTGAAAACGAAGCCTACAGATGACGAGATACTGACCCTGTACGGTCTGTATAAACAGGCCATGGTTGGAGACATTAACATAGGTATGTGACTTAGTTTATGTGAGGTAAATAAACATTTTCTTCAATGCTTTTCCTTTGTTTGTGCTTTCTTTAGACAAACCGGGGCTAACTGACCTAAAAGGAAAAGCAAAGTGGGAAGCTTGGGAATCCAGGAAAGGTAACGTGTATTTGTGTTGGTCCATCCATTAAATCCAATTTTAAAAAAAATGCATTGAGGTGTGTAGCTGTAATATAATAAAATGTGAAAAGGTTCAACAATACTTATGCAAGGTAGGATTATAAGCCTATCTGGTTGCAAGTGCTTAAACGGAAATAAACTGCTACACATTTTGTTTTCGGTGTAACTAATTTGTCTTTCCTCTGTTTCAGGAATGTCCAAAGAGGATGCGATGGCTGCCTATGTCAAGCATGCCAAGGGACTTTTCAGCAAATATGGGGTGTAAACTTTGCAAGACCTAATAAAGCTAGACTAATGCAAAATAAAAAGACTTGACTAAATAATTTACAGACAGAGCTACTGTTTGCCTTCTGTTCTCAGAGGCTATAATTATTCCTTAATTATTATTTTTTTTCTTTTACATTATTTTACGACAAACTAATACAATTGATAAACTACTATGCATCTTTAAAGGTCGTATCTTTGCTGATTGTGATGTACTTTGATGCACTCCATTGATTTGTAACATGGATTAAAACAAAGCAGAAAAATTCCTATTAAATGTTAACATAAATGGAAATGAAATGCCTTTTTGGTCTTTTTGTGATGCTTTTTTTTCTCCACTGCATGAACTATTTAGTATAGTTAGTTTCTCAGCTCTTGCTGTTAAATCAGAATACAGAGGAAGAATAGAAAAAAATCTATTGAACAAAAAAAGCTAAAATGGAAAAATAATTAGTACTTAACTTACATTGGCATCTAATAACTTAGAATATTTTTATGCATACATTTTGAGTAGAAATATTTCACATACACGAAAGTATAAACCATTTCCCCTTTCAGTTACAGAACATAAAAGCTTCTTGAAATGCCCTGCCAAGCTAACAGTTTTTATATTTTCTGCATGAATAAAATCACCTGCAATGTGGTTTGACACAACTTCAGTGGAGAAAAACAAGGGCTCTGACATGAGCAACTACCTTCATAGTTTCATCAATTTGGTCTTAACTAGTTTGGTTTGTTAAACTAGTTCTCATTCTGAGATTTAAGAAAACCGAGCCAAAAGTGACTGTATATGTAAATGTATAATTTTATCATGGTCTTTTTCTTTTTATCCATGTTTTGACTCCAATTTGGCTTTTCTTTTAGACCATTAATTGTAATATACTAGGTTATACTTGCTTCTCATATTTAATAAAAAAAATAGGTCAAACCCAAAGTGTAAAGTCTGTCAACAAGCGCATGCGCACTAGTGATAGCAAAAGCTATCACTGGTAGTGGGACTTCCGTCTCATTTTTGAGATTCAATCATTTGGCTCATCTTACCGAGAGTTCTGGGTTTATTCTCGTCCCATGCAGCTCTTAACTTAGTATTACTTCCGGTTTCATAATTACCTCAAGTTTTTATCTGACCACTATTCTTGTATATTTGTTTATGTAGAATATTATAAGAATTACATATTTTTAATGTGAACGTGTGGATACGATATTTTTTAAGTCATGCATACTTCTAAGCAGTGTGACTCATATTAAATAATTTACAAAAAGCATCTTCTTTATTCACTTTGAGTTGAGTCTTGTATGTATGCTTTGAAAATGCGGTTGATTGGCAGCAGCGGAGTTTTGAGGCCTCGGCAGTTGCGTCTCGTCGTTCCTTTCAGTGAGCAGGCTTACAGAATCGGCTCAGTTGCGCTCGGCACACCGTTAGTTGGCTCAGAGAGTGAGTGGGGTAAAGGTGAATGCTGTCTGGTGCCGCTGCAGCAGCAGCTGCGGACAACAACACAGCGAGCTTCTTTCACTCGGCCAGCCGTCGGCAGGAACCAAATGCTGTCGACGCTGTAAAACAAAGTCAACGCATCCAGGAGAAGCTAAGCTAGCAGTAAGTTTCTTGTTCAGACTTATCGTCGCTAACTGCACTAGCTTTGAAATGATGTAGCATTAGCCTTCACTGCAGGACTGTCTGATCCAGGCTCCTTGTTAGTTACGTTTCTCCAATAACAACCACAATAACAAGTATTTGAACATCGAGGCTTAATTTTACAACTTATTTGATTAGCTGGTTTGCTTCCATTTACTGATCAAAGACAAGTGGATACATGCAATTTTATGAAGTGGTGCAATGGAAAAAGATGTATCGATTAGGCTTTTCCAGTACCGATTTTTGACCTGGCGATACTCACTCTGATCAGAATCATTTAATCTGTCCAAAAGGTTCAACACATCAAATAGAGATGTAATTCAGGGATCCAACATAAAATAAAGGAATTACAGGTGTTTATGCTTATCTCCATTCAGAGACCCCAGTCCAGGATTCAAACCAAGGACTGTCTTGCTGTGCTACTAACTTTGCCACAGAGCAGTTCTTATGAAGTAGTAGTAAAAGATAATAATCATAAAAAAAAATACAAGTAGTCTGAAATGAGCTAACGAGAGCAGCTTCTTTCTTCAGAGTTTCTAATTTGGAGGTCTTTTGGGTGATTGAAGTGCATCATGTTTCCAGTAGGGTTGCACAATATATCGGCTATTTTTTTTTAAATATTGATTACATTTTCACATCGGTTCATCCCTAGTTTCCAGATCTCCCGCTGATGTTGCAGGAAGTCAGTGCTGTTTACTGTCATCCATTTACACCGGTGGGAAAAAAAACAAGATTTAAGAAATCTTGTTTTCTTGAATCAAGAAAACAAGATTTTCTTGTTAAACTTTTAACAAAGTTTAAAAGTTTATCTTTTAAACTTTGTTAAAAGATAAACTTTTAACAAAGTTTAAAGTTTATCTTTAAACTTTGTTAGAGTTTAAAGTTAAACTCTAACTTAGTTTATCTTTGTTAGAGTATAATGTTGATTTGTGTTACAGAGAGAAGAAATGGCCAGTCGATTGGCAGGTACTCTGCCTGAGCGGACCTTTCAGTACCAGAACAGTCTGCCTCCCCTGCCTGTACCTCCACTAGAGGGAAGCCTTTCTAAGTACCTGGATGCAGGTAGGATGGCTGTGCTCTCCAGATTATGTTTTTAATACATAACATGTAATCAGGGAAGAGAATAATGAATATAGTTTATATATCTCATTTGACTGAAATGTATTTACAACTGCAGGCAACATTTGTGACTTGATTGTGCTGTAAAATTATACTATGTGTCTGGAAAACACACACTTCCCCTTTAAGAGCTATAAAGGTAGAGCAGATTCCTGCTTTATGAAGTGCACTAACATGGACTAAAATAAACAAAGTGATATTATTACGACTGTAGAAACACACCCAGTAGACACAGCTGGTGAAAGGCATTATATGCAAAGTCATAGTGCACACAGCGAAAACATTATGCAACATGGAAATCAGGCGAGTGCTAAAATTGAATTAAGTGAATCAAAAATAACTACTAATTTATAGAAAAGTATAATGATATTTATCAGTCTCCTCTACCTCTGTGACAAAGGTGAAAATATATCTGTTCCCAGTTTTCCGTGAATCAATAGTAGCTTATCAGCAGGTTAATGTGTGGACTTACTCTCCTGCACACCCTGTTTAAAAAGAGACATAATTATCAGGTCCTTTTTGTTTCCTTCACTGTCCAAATACAAACTCAGATGAACAAATGACCTTGTGTAATTAGTTATTAAACAAATACTAATCCTAAACTCAGGTGCTCAGTTAAAAAAAGTGTTGGTTTTGGTTTTTTTATTTTATTGTGTTTTTACTGTTTTCTTTTTCATTTCTCTCTCAGTTCATCCGTTTGCATCAGAAGCAGAGTTTAAAGCTACAGTGGAGATTGTGAGGAAATTCAGAGAAGGTGTTGGAAAAGAGCTACACCAGAAACTGCTGCAGAGAGCCAAAGAAAGGAGGAACTGGGTCTGTATCTGAACATAGCCTCATGACATAACATCTTCTTTACTAAGAAGTGAGCTAACAATGTGTACTCTCCCTCAGCTGGAGGAGTGGTGGTTAGACACAGCCTATCTGGAGGTCCGAATCCCCTCTCAGCTGAATGTAAACTTTGGCGGTCCCGGGCCGTACTTGGAGCATTTCTGGCCTCCTGCTGAAGGAAGTTCTCTGCAGAGGACCAGTATTATAACATGGCACACGCTGCAGTACTGGGACCTGCTCCGCACGTAAGTCATGCTCACACATACACTCGTTTGTTTGGTTTAGTGTTGAGAACGTTTTCTGCTCAGATATTTGTCTTCGCTCCCTTTCCTTCAGGGAGAGACTCGCTCCCCAGAAAGCTGGGAAAACCCCGTTGGACATGGATCAGTTCAGGATGCTCTACTGCACCTGCAAGGTTCCTGGAGTGAAGAAGGACACCATTCGTAACTACTTCAAGACAGGTGCAGCTCTGCAGCTTTCAGACACATCGGTAACCTTTGACCCTTGCCTTCACTGCTCGTTTTATTATGTTTCTCAGTGAGCGAGGGGCCGTGTCCTTCCCACCTGGTGGTGATGTGCCGCGGACGGATTTTTACTTTTGATACACTGTTTGATGGACAGATCCTCAGTCCTCCAGAGCTCCTCAGGTGGGAAGCAAACACAGACCACCAGGCACAGATCCTCCATCAAACCCAACAATATTTATTAACTTCTTTTGTTTTTTGAACCATTTATTTGGTTATTTAATGTCCCTACAATCTGAAAATTGTTACTCTGGCACATTTTTCTGCATTTCATTGATTTTAAAATACTTTAAGTACTTAATTTCTTGAATAAATTCATTGAAGAAATATGTTTCAGTTTAGGATAGAAGAAAATCAACCTTTTTCTAAATTTGTTCCCTCATTTTAACCTCAGATTATTCTAGAAGAAAATCAACCTTTTTCTAAATTTGTTCCCTCATTTTAACCTCAGATTATTCTTTATTCTGCATTTTTCAGCAGCACAAAATGCAAAGCTCCGTTATGAAATGAACAAATTTAAAATGGGTGAATCTAAGTTGACTGTGAATATGTTCCTGATTATTCGTAGGCAGCTGATCTTTGTGAAGGAGCGCTGTGAAGGAGAGCCAGAGGGAGACGGGGTGGCCGCTCTCACATCCGATGAGCGAACTCGCTGGGCGAAGGTTCGCCTCCTGATTGTTAAAGAGACAATAACATAAACAATATTATGGGTCATCACTCTAAAATCTCATGTTACCCAAGCATCACTGAGGATCAATATTTCCTGTGTTTATTTTTAGGCAAGAGAGCATCTAATCAGCATCGATCCGCACAATAAGACGATTCTGGAGACCATTCAGAGCAGCCTGTTTGTCATCTCTCTGGATGAATCCAAACCCTACTCCACTCCAGAGAACTACACAAATGTCTGAGCTGCTCAAATCTCAGTTTTTTCATAACAACAAGGAAAGAGATCTGAGTTTTCTGTTTTCTGTGCAGCTGACGGCGGCGGCCCTTATAGGCAACCCGACCATCCGGTGGGGGGATAAATCCTACAACTCAACCGCTTTTGCAGACGGCACTTTTGGATCCACCTGTGATGTAGGTTTTCATATTCTGTCCTTTTTTAGAAGTTTAAATGCACAGTTTCCACACACAGTGTGTAGTTTACTTTATGTGTGATCTGGGCCTGACTAAGAATGGAAAATATGAGTATGAAAACATTTATTTCTAAACTTTTGTTGCCTTTACATTTTTCTTAATGTTTTATCCAATCCTCCTCTGAAAGCAGAACAGATAAATGGATGGATGATGGGACAGAGGGGTTGATGGATGAATAAATGCCTGCATGGGACAGAGATGAATGAAGGGCCGGATGGATAGGGCGAAGTTGGATAGATTTGGTAAAAGAATGGCTGAACAAACAGTTGGATGGATTTTATTTGACTTCTGATCTCTATAAATTGATGGTGAATTGTTGTCTGGAACTGTTTTATAGGAGCAGCATTATGTGTTTTCCATTTTATAGCACAATTAAGTGACTATGTTACCTTCAGTTGTTAAGTATATAAAATGCTATATGTATCAAACATGACTTAACATAAATTCTACTTTGTAAATTAACTCTTTAAAATTGGGCCTCTGTCTCTTTAAAAGCTCCTTCTCTTTCTGAAACTCCACCTTCAGGAAGTCATCGCAAGATAGCTCCTCTATTAACCCTTTAATAACGTTTTGCCAGCGTTGCACTGATGAGCTCAGCAGGTGTGCAGTTCCACCAGGTGTTTGCTAATTGCTGCTGGCTAGTCTGAAGGAGCTGAGTGGGAGAATTGTGGTAGTGGGGTGCTTTGTGAGACGAAAGCTTTGAAGCTGCGTATTGAGGGTGGGGCTAGGTCTAGCCAGGCGTTTTGCACAGCTGAATGGTTGCCATGGGAGATTAAAGGATTTCTCAAATATGCATGAAAGAGTCAAGGCAACACTCCATGTTTGTTTTTGATTATGTTATGTAAAAAAAGTCAGTTTTACATAATACTGCCCCTTGAACATGGAGGACATGTTGAAGCCCAGCTGAAGGAAGGTTCCAGGTGTAACTTGTAGATTTATGTCAATTCTTTCCTGTGAACTTGTCTTGCAGCACGCACCATATGATGCGATGGTTCTGGTGTCAATGTGTTGGTATCTTGACCAGCAAATCAGAGCTACAGAGGGACAGTGGAAGGTAAACACTAACGTTTCTCCTGTTCTGGACATATGAACTCATTCTCTAACTTCTGCTGGTTTGTTTGCTGGTTAGGGTTCAGACATGGTCAGGCAGATCCCCCTCCCTGAGGAGCTGCTGTTTACGCTGGATGAAAAAGCCTACAGTGACATTCATCATGCCAAACAGCAGTATCTGGAGTCTGTGAGCCTTTGGAAAGCCTAATGGGGGGACAAGCACTTATTTTATTAAAGAGGGGGATCATTATTAACTCTGTTGTTTCAGACACAGGACCTTCAGATCGTGTGCTACGCCTTCACAGCTTTTGGAAAATCAGCCATCAAGCAGAAGAAGTTGCATCCAGACACTTTTATCCAGCTGGCAATGCAGCTAGCTTACCAAAGATTACACAAGAAGTACGCAAGCGACACTTCGACAATGATTCATTGAATTTCAAACTAAAACCTATTGGACTCTGAATGTGTGCTCGTGTTTTCACCAGACCAGGAAGCTGCTATGAGACTGCAACGACACGCAGGTTTTACCACGCCAGGACGGAGACTATGCGGTCCTGCACACGGGAGGCGGTGAGCTGGTGCAAGGCCATGATGGACCCCGCATGTGATGTAATTCGACATTTTGCTTTTGTAAAACCAGTGTTTGAATGATTTAACTCTGGGAGGCTCAAATTGTGGACGGCGGGCCATTTCTAGCCGTCAGAATGATATTTTGCGGCCCTCTGATGCAGATGAACACTTAAATTTTTCTGGAGTAATAAATTTCCTGGATATAGGGAACTTTAAGAAAAACATTTCTAACATAAAATCTGATAATGGTTTAGCTCATTGTTTCGCAGGTAGAAAATAAGTCTTTAATTTAGCTTTAATTAGAAAACAGACGTAGCTAATAAATTTAGACAGCACCTTCCTGCATGTTTTGCTTCCATGCAACCAAAATTTCTTATCTCTTAAACAATCAAATATTTTTCTGTTGGGATTAAAACTATTAACTCTATTAAAGAACTGACTACATATTTATATATTTCTGTGTTAACAAAAATAATCCTGGAAAAAAATAATCGGACTTCAAAGATGATCAATGATTGGTGTCAGTCTTGATCGCTGCGTCTCTAGTTATGACTTTTTCTTCTCTTGGTTTTTATTGTATGTTTAGATGCATTTTTGTTTTCCATGAAGTGCTTCATAAATAAAACTGACCTGTTCTCTCCCAGGCAAACGGCAGGAGGACCGCCATGCTCTCAGCTTTTAATAAACACAACAAACTGATGTCCGAGGCTCAAGATGGAAATGGTGAGTTTGTGAAATATTCCTTTATATATTGCCTGATCTTTCTAAATAAATGTAACACTGCTTTTGGCACTGTGGTGCTCAAACGTTTTCAGAATTTTTTAAAAAGATCTTATGGTTTTAAATATTTTAATGATAAATATTGTACAGTCATGGCCAAAAGTTTTGAGAATGATTTAAATGTTAATATTTACAAAGCCTACTGCTTCAGTTTTTATAACGGCAATTTGCATATACTCCAGAATGTTATAAAGAGTGATCAGTGTAACAGCAATTAATTGCAAAGTCAATATTTGCCTAGAAAATTAACTTTATCCCCCAAAACACATTTCAACTTCATTGCAGCCCTGCCTTAAAAGGACCAGCTAACATCGTTTCAGTGATTGCTCCATTAACACAGGTGTGGGTGGTGATGAGGACAGGGCTGGAGATCAATCTGTCATGATTAAG